>ML810802.1:150129-166656 GCA_009831015.1 Picea engelmannii | reverse complement strand
TTAAACTTTAAAGCAACTCACCTTGATTTTGAGGCCATGGCTGTTTTTGAACTTCAAATCAGCTGTGATGTCAAAATCTTCACTGTCATGCTTGAGATCAAATATACAAGGAAAAGCCTTTGTGAAACTCCAGAATAATCAACTGCCCAAATTGAGCAAACCTATCAGAAAAGTTGATGGGGCCAAAAACTGCCAAGACACTTCTGTTTCGTAAGCCTCACACATTGATAACAATGGAATGTCTTTTTAAACTTATTCTATTGATAATTGGCTATATTTCAATAGTCCCTCGTGTGTATAGCAACTTGAATTAGGTATTCACATAACCATAAGAAAAACAAATTGGGCATAAACACAAACACAGTAGAGACACATTCTGATATCTTCAAACTATTGCAGGCATTTGGCTATTTCTGATGGAGGGATTCGGCAGTAAAGAAGTCCGGCTGAAATGGGTAGTTAACATATGAATGGATTTTAATAATGTCAAATGCCCAATGGAAGCAACCTTCTCCCTAATCAAACCTCATACTGAAAATAAAAAATCTGGAGGACACCTGAAACCCCAAACCCTGTCAAACCCAAGGCATTTGGCTATTTCTGATGGAGGGATTCGGCAGTAAAGAGGTCCGGCTGAAATGGGTAGTTAACATATGAATGGATTTAAATAATATCAAATGCCCAATGGAAGCAACCTTCTCCCTAATCAAACCTCATACTGAAAATAAAAAATCTGGAGGACACCTGAAACCCCAAACCCTGTCAAACCCAAGGCATTTGGCTATTTCTGATGAAGGGATTCGGCAGTAAAGAAGTCCGGCTGAAATGGGTAGTTAACATATGAATGGATTTTAATAATATCAAATGCCCAATGGAAGCAACCTGCTCCCTAATCAAATCTCATACTGAAAATAAAAAATCTGGAGGACACCTGAAACCCCAAACCCTGTCAAACCCAAAACGCTGTTCTGTCGGTGGTGGTTTGCCAGTGCGGGTAGTTAATATAACCCCAACCAGGATTCAAGTTCTGCAAAGTGACACGCCAGTGCTTGTGCTCATGCTTGTACATATGGCTCCAACCACCAGTGCTTGTGCTCATGCTTGTACATATGGCTCCAACCACTATTGTGAGCTCTGGTGCTCATGCTTGTGAATGTGCACCAAAGCTGGCGCTTGTGCTCATGCTTGTGCATATGGCTCCAACTACTATTGTGAGCTCTGGTGCTCATACTTGTGAATGTGTACCAAAGTTCACAATAGTTATTGTGAGCTTTCATGCTTGTGAATGTGCATCAAAACTCACAATAGTGGTTGAAGCCATGTGCAAATCGTATGTGAATGTGCACCAAAGCTCACAATAGTGGTTGAAGCCATGTGCAAATCGTAGACAACTTTGGTAGAATAGATATCTTCACTGCCGGTTGCTTTTTTGAAAATAACCAACTTGAATGGTGGTAATGGTTCCCGATAATGATAAATATAGGTGCATTAAAGAAGCCAGTGCATTTAAAAAAAACACTGCTCTAAATACAAAATTCAAACCTCTATCTGTAACCATGGGCATAAGCTTCTCTTTTTCCAATATCATTGAGCTTTTTCATTAGGTGGGCAATCAAAATCAAAAGCCATCTGTTCCTGAAAACTATCTTCTAGGAATTAAACCTTTAGAAGAGGGTTTCTTTGTATTGAATTGTGAGAACATGGTTTCTTTATATTGAATTGTGAGAAAATGGTTTTCTGAGACAGATTGGTAGTAGAATTTTGTGGGGTTGGTGACTGGTTGGAGACATGTGTTCATGTTCACAGATATAAATACAGGTCATTGGCTTAAAGGGTTTAGCGCATTAACACCGTGCAGTTATCCACATTAACTTTAACATCTGCCTTGAGCTACCAAATGCATTTATCTAATAGAGAGGCTTAAGATGAAGGATGGCAAAGAAATAAATTAGTGCTAAAAGTACTTCATTAGAACTAATTGAAATATAACAGGATTTTGCAACCCTGCCCGTTCCAAGGGAATCATTACTGTACTCATCTCCACTCGGGTGGATAAGATAATAACAAGGCAGCGAGGCTGCGTGTACTGCCTCCAGTCTGCCATGAAAACTTCTTTTGCATTCTCACTGCCCCTCTGTACGCCCTGGAGTCAGTATGTCCGTCTTGCTAAAGGGCTCATACACCTGCCCATCAAGTACTATGCGTTTTCAGGAAGCTATAGGCGCGCGATCAATGCTAAGGGTCGGTCGGACAGAAGGCGTGTCTCTCGGCTGTGATGTGTTGATATCCTCAATTGCCGGACCATAAATCATTAAATATAAATATAAAATTATTAAATATAAATATAAAATATAAATTCAACTTACCCTTACCCAGTCTGTCATGTCATTGAGTTAATTCTGATCTCGAAATACGTGAAGGCTGCAATAACACTATAAAATTATCAACCAATGAAATGTAAGAAAATTCAGTTTTTTTACATATTAAAAAATAAAATTTTGAGTTTGTTATGTTACACATTAAGTTTTTTACAAAAATTTTAAAGTCAACTCAAATTAATAGATAGTCAAAGTGAACTCATCACTATGTATACTGCGTGGGAGGCAGTACAATAAAGAAGTCTATTAATATGTGGGATAACTCAATTAGGCAAGTTATTCTAATTTTTTCAACCTATTTTTTATTGTTATTTTGATCCATCATTTTCTTGGGTTGTTTAAAATGAGTCAAAACCTGATCCATCATTTTCTTGGGTTGTGTTACAATGAGTCAAAACCCTTATAAATAAGATAAATGATGCTGGATATACATCTGAAAATAAATACCAGTTATAAATTCTAAATTTGAGGAACACGCATTTGGTCTACTAATTAACTTATTTTACTAATAAAGATTTTTTCATATCGCCGTTATTTCCAATTCCCTCGAACTCCAGCCAAGACAGCATTGAACAAAAATGCAGAAGAGTACACCAAAGTTCCAGAGTCATCAACCCACTTGGGAGAAAATTCTCCTCCCCTGGCATACGTGTACTTCAGAATTCGATCCATACCCAACCTGCTCTTCGTGGCACGGTTGGAAACATAATCTGGCGAATATAGACCGAGCAAATAACTGCCAAGTCCCCACTTAACCCAAACCAGGCCCTGTAGAGCACTATATACCCATCTCCCGCAGCCCTTTTTTATACCCACAGCTCCTGCTACTGCGCTGCATAATGCAATGCACGCTATCTCCAAAATTATCACTGCCCAAAGCATATGCCTCTTTCCCCCGCTAATTTTCTTGGAAAACAGTTGCAAACAATCCATACCCAAACCAATACAAACAGCTGCCATTATCACAGCAACTCTAGCTTTAGAGGGTGGCTTGGATTGTATTTCATACCATTTGCCAGCCCCTCCATCAAATACAATAAACACAGCCCAATAAATAGAGCAAATCAAATTGACACAACCCATGATGAACGATAAAGTTTTGAGGGTTAAAAAGGTACCACTTCTAAAGCTCAGCACTTGGCAAACACTGGTGTTATGAGCATTATACTTTACCAGAGCGCTGGTTAGAAAGGCATTGGCAGAAAATCCATTTCCTTTGCTGTCCACAACATAACTTCTTATTGCCCTTCTCGMTACCAKAGCGCTAGAGAAGCCATCCAYTTTGAACCAGCCTGTTAGTACAAAGTTGATTAATGCTTCTGTCAACCTTGGCACTACTAATGAGGCAGTTCTGTAGAAAACTTCTTCAGTTCTATTTTCTCTGCTCTCTGCCAAGTAGTTTTCCAGGGCATCTGAAGCCATGACAATGGCTCCTCTGTCCTCCTGATCTTTAGACTTGAAAGATCTCATCAGTAGCTTTGTCCAGTCATCATTAGGTGCATCATTCACTGGAAAGCAAATGCAAATAGGCTTTTCTAAGATGTGTGTAGTGAATTCAAAACCAAGTGCTTCACAGACTGCAGGAGGGAGTTCCACCTCCGGATCACCCCCTGTCAATCTGCTCCGCTGTCTCAATCCCCACCTAGTAGTATGTTGCAACAGGCCCTGATTGCAACCATGGCAGCCATTTACCCGGCAAAGCTGACATGGCAATAGGCACAGGGCATCAGACAGTTTTTCTAACGTTACAGGCATCCGACGAAGAAGCTCCGGTGTGATACTTTCCACTGTCCATAATACAATGCAGTTGCAGTTGCATTCACACAAATCTACAGTGATTGATGCAGATTCTAATGCAGATTGAACTGATGCATCTTTTAAAGGAAGGCATTTCAGAAGGATGGAATTCACATCATGGGCATTCTTGATATACTTCATGAATTGCCTCGTGGAAGAATTGGGCAGGTGGCTTGTCAGCATTACAACATCAGCAAGTTCTGCATCTGCCCCGCATGTGCTCATTCCAAAGCCATTTATGCCAGTAAGTTCATTTATGTCCGTGAGTTTGGCCGGACCTGTTACAGTGGCCATAACATCCCAGCACCCATTTCCAAATAAAACCTCCCTCTCAACAAACTTATAATGAAAAGAGCTATATTACCTAAGCAAGTGACACCCACGGCAGGAAAATTAACCCATCCTGTTACCGTTTCACTTAATTCCAGCTGTGCTAAAGCAACAGCAGATAACCATACCAAACAAACAAATAACTTTGCAATTAACAACTGGATCTGCAACCCCATGCATCTGCTTCCCTGCAAATCTGTAAATTCACCCATTTCAAAAGCAAGTTTTCCCAACACCTTTAAAGAGAAGGACGTCAAAATCCTTAACTGACTCAATCGGTCTTATGTTCCCAAAATTGAATGGGAAAGTTGCGGAGACAAACCTTTGAACTCGATCAACAAAATATTTTCTTCTCCACTCAATTCATGAATCGTAATATGCTGGCTTCCGCGATAAATTTTATTGTTGGCCCAGCAATAAAATTCCGTGTACCGAAAAGAGTATTACTATCAAATCGAAGCATCAAAGGACAAAGGACATCAGATTATTTTATTTTAACCATTGTAAGATATAAAAATCAAACTTTATTATATAACATCTGTTTTTTTTAAGCTGTTTATGGTAGTATTTACGTTTTTATTAATTATATATTTTTATAATTAAGAGGTTACATGTTCAAATCTAGAGTGGGTAGGGTATGTATACCTTTGTAGATTGTTAAATTGCCAAGAGGAGGGGTCCCTTGTCTCACAAACAAGGGAGTCTCGTACACCAATTTGGTGTGCTGGCTTGGCCGTGACCTTAAAAATAGATTATTATTATTATTATTATAAATAAATAAAAAAATATTAAATTTCTCTATAGAATATTGATAAATGTAATATTTTTTATTAATTATATTTGTTTATAAAAAATATTATTAGATTACATTTTTATGATAATTGTTAATATTATTTTTTTTTTATTGAGATAGTAAGTATATTTTTTTCATCCCTTTCCATTTTCTTTCTTTCTGATTCTTTTTTATTATTGTTACTAGTAAAATTATTATTGGCACTGTTTATATACAACTGGGTGGGCTTTAGTGGGCCTAATATATACAACTTAAGTGGCTTAATGGTGATTCCTTATTTTAATTTTTTAATTTTATTATTCTTTCATAATGTTATTTTTTTATTATAATTAAATAAAATAAAAATAATAAACTAATAATAATTATATTTAAAATAGAATTTGAAATATAGAATAAGAAAAAGTTTAAATATTATATGATTTGGATTTTTTTAGCAATTATTATTGAAATTTAAATATATTAGTTTAGATCCGCTACTTATATATCAAGTGCATATATCAAGTGCAGAGAGATCAAATCTCTAGAAGTGTAAATCTTTAACCTTTCTTTAAGATTTGCACTCTAAAAAAGGTTTTCACCTTGAAAGATTTGATCTCTCTTGACCCTTGATAAATGATAGTTAAGATGGATATATATCGGTTGTTATTCATTCAAAGAAATAGGCATAAATTTTTATTATTTTATTATTTTTTATTATTATTTTAATGCCTTATTTTACATAAACATCTCTTCCATATTGAACAATAATTTTTAGTCAAATTATAATGTTTTATTATTAAAATTGCAATTTTTAATATATAAATAGATTTGACACCCTCAAAAATCTTTATTGTGTTCAAATTATTTAATCTCAACAATTAATATTTCTCAGTTTAACAATTCTTCTAAATATAATGTTTAGTTAAACACAACATTAATTGAAAAAATATTATCACAAAAATTTAATGCTAATATATTTAAACTATACTATAAAATAATAATTAAAAAACATAATTTTTAATTATTTTGTTTTTTAATTATTACAAATTTCATTAATTTATATATATTTTTAATTTTTCATTAAAAAAATTACTATTTTATTATAACATCTAAGTCATATATTTTTTCGTATAAACAAAATATTTCCAAGCCTTAACTACTTTTAAGACATTATAATAGCGTGGTATTGGCATTTTTTTTTAGATTTCTATGTCTTAAAAAAGGCATGCAAATCATTATCTAACAATAAATTTATAAGAAGCTGTAGATATCTTAAAATGGTGGATGTACGTTTATAGGTAACAATTTTAATGCTTATAAATCATATTTAATTTCTCCATTTCGATGTAAATATTTTTCATTTTTTATTAAAAACTCTAATTTTTCAATTTTGATTATATTTAAAAGAAGTGGTATTCTCCATTTCGATGTAAATATTTTTTATTTTTTATTAAAAACTTTAATTTTTCAATTTTGATTATATTTAAAAGAAGTGGTATTCTCCATTTCGATGTAAATATTTTTTATTTTTTATTAAAAACTTTAATTTTTCAATTTTGATTATATTTTTATATGTAAATTTAGTCTAGGTATTTTTATTTCATTTGAATATTTTTTAATTTTTAATTTTTTAATTTCAAAATCATTATACATTTTTTTTTTATGTAAATTTAGTCTAAATATTCTTATTTCATTTGAATTTTTTTTATCTTTTGAATTTCAAAATCATCAACATGGGAGAACCAACAAAGTTAAGTATTTTTTTGGTTGTTGTTTCACACTATTATCTACAAAAATCAATTAACTTATGTAGAATTGATTTAATGATACATGTAATAAGAATTGGTGAAGCTTGTTAATAAATGTTAAGCATTTTTTAATTAAATGATCTTTCTAATTTTACTTTAACCAACAACTTAACTTGATTAGTAAAATTGGACGACTTGGTCTTTCACTAAGATGTTCCCATCCTACATATATGCTAGATGGAAAAATTCACAATTTTCAAGTAAATTTCCCTTAAGGTTAATGGTGCCCCCTTAAATTTAGAAGGGTACATAAATCATGTAAACATGGTTCCATGCTTACAAATGGCCTTAAGGATAATGTCTCCCCTAATCTAACAAGTGTTGCATGGCAGTGTAGTCCCTGTCGGGTTGAATTGGGAATAAATGCACATGGATGGGGAAAAAGTAGCGGAGGCAGATGGAAACTGCAACAGAGATGTGACAAGCAGCATGAAGCACAGGTGGTATCTATGCAGCAAATAACATGTGGCCCCTAGAGTCCCATTTATTTTTTGAAACTATATAATCTATTTTGCTATGTTCAAAATTTTTGTCTATTTTGTCTCTATATGTGCCAGCACAAAAAAAAATTACATTAAAATTAAATAAACACAATTTCTTGACATTCAACATAGTGGAAGATAAAAATCTATGAGGACATATATATAAAAGGAGATAAAAAACAGTTTTGAAATTAAATTAACACAATTTCTTGGCATTCAACACAGTGGAAGATAAAAATTTATGATGACCTATATATAAAAGGAGATAAAAAACAGTTTTATTTGAAATATATCAAAATATAATATTGTCTGTTACATATTCCTGGAAATTTAAATGTGTTTGTCATATAGACTGGGATTGGGGCTCCCACGGACCATAAGAGAAATATGTACAAGAAATATGACTGTGGAAAGAAGAAGTGGGCGACGGTAGAGTGTAATACCTGAAAAGAATAAATTGAAAGGTATCAGTCTTTGGCTAGACATTTCTATTTAAAAAAGTGGAATAACTAGATTGATAAAGAAAGCAGGATGTGATTAGTATAGACTTACAGTGATGGTACATATCACCCCTTTTGCTATTTGCTTGTTGATGCCTTTTGGTTGTTGTCGTCGACGGCTACTGGAATCGTGGCAACTATCTGTTGCCTTTCGTCAGCGACCTGCTTCAATTCCCTCTCGAGCCATCCTTCAATGTAGCTTCTCAAGGGGGCAACATTGATCTATGTTGAAAAGTTCATTTTCTAATTCCCTTAGATCGATAGAAAGATTACGCAGAGCCTGATCAATTTGTTCATTCTGTACCGAATAGTTGACTAGTCAGTTGTCAATGTCATCTTCACCATATTCAAGAATGTTGTAAAACTTTTCCAAAGACAACGCCTTAAAAATATCAACATGTTTATCGAATGATTTCTTAGTTAAGGGCAAGGAGTTGACGATTAAGTTGGTGTCTTGGAAGTCGTTGGTCCTTCCGGCTAAGTCTATTTTGGTCAGCTTTGTGAATAATTTTTCTTTCTTTGATATGGTTTGTTCACATGACTGAACAATGAGATACATGTTCTTCATGTTTTCTTTCCAGCATGCATTTAATTGAGTGATCCGGTTTTTGGAGGGGAGATCTTGTTGTCTTCTTCTCATTTATGTCATGTTGTTGGCAAAGGTGCCAAAAGGAAGGACCATGTCTAAATAGAAACGTTCTTCATTTTTTAATTCCGCCTGCAAATGTTCGAGAAAATTATATGCCCTCGTTCCAAGGGAAGCCATGGTTTGTGATGTTTCTCATGACTCAACAATCAGGTCCATTCTTTTCTTGATATTATTCTCAACATATCCTCTACACGATGCGAGGAGACTGGAGGATCCTTTTAACTTGGCTGCAGGGGTGGCAGGCATGGCTATTTCCAAAGGATTGGCAAGCAATGGCATAGGAATCAAAGATTCTTCCAATTCCTTGACCCGATCCTTCAGTCTGGCATTCTCAGCCTCAATGCCTCCAATGGAATCATCAAAAGCTTCTGCGGTCGCTATGTGAAATCGACAGATTTGGGACGGTTGTATTTTCGCAAGGTTAACCTCTGAACGAGATTTTCCTTTCTTATTTTTTACATCTTTTTTTTCAATAATTAATTTTTTGGACTGGCTGTCAAAAACAGTGCTCTGGAACACGAAGGATTCATCTTTGTCAAATTTTTTAGTATCAACTATGTCCATTGGATGACTATGTTGAATCGCGTCTCCGGGCTGATCAAGATAGTGGAATACGCTATCCAGATAAGGCTCAAGTTCCATGTTCTCACTATCAATTTTGGGCCCTTCCACCTGTCCCACAATTTTTTTTCTCTTCTTGTCCACTGGAAGCTTGTGAGAGCTATCAATTTTAAGGAGACGAGGGTCGTTATCTCCTCCTTCGTTTGAAGAATTATGAGTTATTTTGTTGTTGTGGTGGGCCGTTGGAGAGATGCTCTGGGATGTCATACTTTTGGGAGTGTTATCCGCCGATTGAACACTCTTCTCATCGGGGCCTTTTCCCTGTTGCTTGTACAATTCAATGGTGCTTTGCAGTGTGTCTAGGTCATCGACATCAAAAGCAAGAGTGTTGTTGTGAGTGTCTCTATTTTCGGTTAGGTGTGTTTTGAAAAAAGAATTATCGAAGCCAAGTGTTTGTAAATGTTCTAAAAAAAAATTATTAGGGTCGAACCCTCTTAGGCTTTCAGCATATCTTAGGTTCAAGTTGTTGAAATGGGCTGCAAAGTCATCATTTTTTTTGACATTCCTCAACATGAAGTCCCCGACTTTCCAAGGCAAAGGAATGAACTGTTTTTTTCTCTTCTCTTGGAAGAGATGCAACCAGTAGTTGTATTTCCTTGTTATTTCTGTAACAAACATTATGTTTGTAATGTGACATGGAAGGAGAAGCAGGTTTTTCCCTGGAGCCAAAAATCCTTATCACAGTGTAATTATCCATATGTTCAAGTGCCCCCTTCCTGTCCAAAAACCTAGTTGTCTGATCAGATATGCTGGGAGCATCTTCTCCTAACAACAAAACTTTGAAA
Organism: Picea engelmannii; assembly: GCA_009831015.1. Classification (NCBI taxonomy): domain Eukaryota; kingdom Viridiplantae; phylum Streptophyta; class Pinopsida; order Pinales; family Pinaceae; genus Picea; species Picea engelmannii. The sequence goes on along the minus strand of ML810802.1, from coordinate 156,534 downwards.
ACAGACACAAAGCCATTAAAAACCTCATAAAAACAGTGGGAGGCCTTATGCTTCCACAAGCCCTAATCCTTATCACAGTGTAATTATCCATATGTTCAAGTGCCCCCTTCCTGTCCAAAAACCTAGTTGCATGATCAGATATGCAGGGAGCATCTTTTTCTAATAACAAAACTTTGAAAATAGACACAAAGCCATTAAAAACCTCATAAAAATAGTGGGAGGCCTTGTGCTTCCACAAGGCCTGGTACCAGAACATTACTGGGTCGAATTCCTAGTTTACCTTCTTGGACAGAGACAATTTTGGAAACTAGCAGCAATGTGTTATCGCAAAAACCAAGTAGGATGACATATAAAATTTCTTCTCCTTTTTGAAGCTTGACAATTGGGAACAGATTTCATGGGAAATTAGCTTGCCCCAATAAAAAAATGGCTTGTTCCTTGACCATGAAATACAAAATATAAAGAGCCATGCGGGAAATAGTTGTTGTGGACTCATGTCCTGTTATTCTTGTAAACAACCAGGCAATTTCCTGGAATGGATTTCTAAATGAACTAACCTGCAAGCTTGTGATATCTTCAGGAACTGTCGTCGGGTCTTCCAGGAACTTGGGCAAGAGGTCCAGCCTGTTATTATGATTTCTTAGGAACTGTTTGGAATCTTCTCCTTTGAACGTCAATGTTGGCTTCGACAATCTTAACATCTAGCGGAAGACCTGAGGTGACAAAGAAACAAAAGAGTGGTCCTGCAGTGGAATAATTATTTGGTTTGAAATATATTTATCGGCGCACCAAGAGACTAGCTCTTACAGTCAAAAACTTCAGGGACACAGCCTGCAGGATCAATCCCAGAGGTCCAAATTACTTCGTTATGGGCGACAGGGGATGAGTGATAAGAATATTCCCTAGACCACTGGAAGTTTTGGTCCTCGTGCCCGAAGATGTTCACTGTATCTCCACAGAACTGTTGTCGAGATGATGCCATAGGTTTATGAGAACGTTCGTTTTCTCCAGATGATGGTTGAAATGAACAGTTGGAGGTGATAATATAACCCTCCGCAAATGTTGGTTCAATGCTTATGAATGGGAAAGCTCCTCGAGCCTTTCGCTCATTAATGACAATCTCTATGGGTGTTGCATGATGCGTTGTTAGCAGTAAAACTTACTTATTGCATATTTAGAAGTGTGAAGGTGGCAGGTATGGCGAAGAACAATTAAGGATTGGAGGTTTTGTGAACGTGCCAACCAACGACGTGCGAGCGACATTCCATGATTTTGAAATCAACACTCAGAAGGGATAATATAACCCTTTGCAAATCTTGGTTTAATGTGTATTAATAGGAGATATCCTCGAGCCTTTCGCTCATCAATGACAATCTATACGGTTCCTGGACGATGAGCTATTAGAATTAAATCTCACTAATTGCATATTTAGAAACAATATATATATATATAAACATTTTTTTTATTATAGACAAGTGCAAAGGTGACGGAGACGGGGAAGAGCAAGGAAGGAATGGCAAGGTATGAAAAGCGATCGGACGGGATTCAAAATAGGGTTACGGGGGATACTCAGGAGAGGTGAGTGTCCGACGGTCAAATTTTAAGTCTCGAAATTTTTTACTGCAAAACATGTAAAACGGAAGAGAGCATGACGGGGCAGTTTAGCGGTTGGTTTGTATATTTGTGGAATTTCGAGAAAGTGGCTAAGTATGGAATAGGGAAATGGTCGGTCAGACTCGTTTTCGAAATTGCAGATTGAATATTTTGTGAACGGGCCAACCCAACGACGCGCAAATGACATTCCATGATGTTTGAAATTAACACTTGGAAGGGATAATATAACCATCCGAAAATTTTGGTTTTATGCGTATTAATGGGAGATCTCCTCAAATCTTGGTTTAGCATTAACGCTTGTTAATTGCATACTTAGAAATAAGATCTGATATATACATACACACATAATATATATATATATATATATATATATATATATATATACACAATATTTTTTATTATAAATAAGACTTTTATATATACATAAATATGAATAATGGTCGGACGGGCTTGAAAGTAGGGTTTCAAGCGATATGGAGGAGAGGTGAGCGCCCAAGGGTCAAATTATATGTCTTTATAATATATATATATATATATATATGTAAGATACAAGATATAATAAATACGCAGAACAGAAATAAAATGCTAGAAATGGCATAATAACAGTAATATAACCAGCATAATCTCCGCAATGACACAGAAATAATATAAGAACAACAACTGAAATAGCACTTTGATTCAGAAAGCAATGTTCACAAGCCTCTTCGAGGGGGCAACCTCCAGTCGAGCAGCACTCTGTTACAATAATCTCCAAGCTAGGGTTCTCATACCCTCGACTCCTATTTATACTAAAAAGAAGCATCTAGAGGAAGATCCTTCTAGAAGCGGAAGCTTCTATTAGGTCTTCTTACATCCGCCTCATTCTATTTTATTGAAAGGCCTTATTAATATTGACCTTTATTACATCCGAATATATTGCTCTACCTATGTGTGGGTTAGGACCCTAACATGTCCACCCCCTTAAAAACAGCCTTGTCCTCAAGGCTTGAGATGTGGAAACTGTTGCAGAATGGTAGTTGGTTCCCAAGTATCTTTCCAATGGATGAGCACTTCCTTGATGGTTCTCTGATGCAGGCAACGCTCACGCTGGTCCAAAACTGCTTCTGGTTGTAGCCAAATGGATCCTTCTTTAGCTAACTTGGAAAGGTTGGTTTGAATTTGGCACCGAGTTCCAATTACCTTCTTTAAGCATGAAACATGAAAACAAGATGTAGCTTCAAATGACTAGGCAGAGATAACTGATAGGTGACTTGTCCCACATGCTTGAGAATGGTATAAGGACCATAAAATTTGGGCGCTAGCTTCTGACAATGCTCGGCCTTGAGGGAAGTTTGCTTGTATGGTTGCAGTCGCAGAAACACCTTATCCCCTTCTGCAAATTGACGTTCAGAGCGGCCTTGATCTGCTTGTTGCTTCATGCGATTATGTGCCATGACCAAGTTCTCTTTGAGGGTACGTAGAATATTCTCTCGAATTGTAAGTGTTTGGTCAACCACTTGGACCTTCGATGTACCCGGTAAGTATGAGAGAACCGAAGGTGGATATTGTCCATATACTGCTTCAAAAGGAGTCATGCGTGTAGCTGTATGGTAGGAAGTGGTGTACCACCATTCAGCTAGGGGTAACCATTGAACCCATTGATTTTTCTTTTCAGAGGCAAAACACCTCAGATATGTTTCCAAGCATTTGTTGACAACTTTCGTTTGACCATCAGTCTGGGGATGATAAGCTATGTTGAGATGCAATTGGGTGCCTTGAAGCTTGAACAGGTCTTACCAAAAATTGCTTGTGAAAGTTGGGTCACGATCAGAAACAATAGAGTGTGGCATGCCATGAAGCTTGAAGACCTAGTCCATGAAAATTTGAGCCACCGTGGATGCAGTAAATGGGTGTTGAAGAGCGCAGAAATGAGCATACTTGGAAAGGCAATCCACAACCACCATTATGACTGATTTATTTCCTGATTTGGGTAAGTCGGTAATAAAGTCCATAGAGATATCCTTCCAAATAGCAGGTGGGATTGGAAGCGGTTGTAGTGTGCCTGGATATTTGACTGTTTCTCCCTTGTTGCGTTGACACACATCACATTCACCGACAAAATTACAGATGTCCTGTTTCATGCCATCCCAGAAAAATGAACGTTTGACCCTGTCATAGGTTTTGGTGAACCCAGAGTGCCTCACTGTGGGTGTAGCATGAAGCTTAGAAAGTACCGTGGATTTAAGCTTTGATTGTTTACTTAAATACAACCGGCCTTTGTATCGAAGCTCATCCTAGAGCGAAGAGTACCATGGGGGAACTGGAGCATTGGTCTTCAATTGTTGGATCAGATGTGAACTTTTTGGATCTTGTAGCCATTCCTGGCGAACAGCTTGGAGCCAATCTGGTACAATGAAGGAAAGAGAAAAAAGGGATCCTTCATCTTCATATTTTATGGACAGTGCATCCGCCACTACATTGTCTTTGCCTTTCTTGTAAATGATCTCATAATCATATCCAAAGAGTTTAGTCACCCAATTTTGTTGCTCCGGGGAGGAAATGCATTGTTTCAAGAAGTACTTGAGGCTTTGATGGTCTGTCTTAATTTGGAAACATTGCCCCAAGAGATAAGGGCGTCACAGATCAACGACATGCAAAATAGCCAACATTTCCTTTTCATAGATGGGTTTGCCCAGATTCCTTTCAGATAGTTGCTTGTTGGTAAAGGCCAAAGGTCTACCCTCTTGCATAAGGACAGTGTCGATTCCTTTCCCTGAGGCATCACATTCCAACACAAAAGTCTTTGTGAAATCAGGAAGGGCCAGAACCGGAGTGGTGCACATGGCCATCTTCAAAGTTTGGAAAGCTTGAGCGGCGGCTGGAGTCCAAGTGAAAGAAATTTTTTTTAGGAGAGCAGTGAGAGGTGCTGCAATCTTGCCATAATTCTTAACAAACTTGCGATAATACCCTGTTAAGCCCAAAAATCCACGCAATCTTTTGAGAGTCTTAGGGTGCGGCCAGTCTTGCATAGATTCAATCTTTGTCGGATCTACCCTGACGCCATCCTTGCCAACCAGATGACCCAAGTATTCTATTTCTGAGGCACCAAAGGCACATTTAGACTGTTTCAGGAAAATTTGGTGCTGGGAGAGTAGATGGAGAACTCGATCCACATGGGTAAGATGGTATGTCCAGGTTTTGCTATAGATGAGGATATCATCAAAGAAAACTAAGACAAAAGGGCGGAGAAAAGGGCGGAAGACATGGTTCATGAGGCTTTGGAAGGTGGAGGGGGCGTTACACAAGCCAAAGGGCATGACCACAAACTCATAGTGGCCCTCATGAGTGTGAAAGGTCGTCTTGGGAATGTCTGCCTCTTTCATACGTATCTGGTGATAGCCCGAGCGAAGATCAAGTTTAGTAAAGAATTGGGCGCCACTCAATTCATCCAGGAGGTCATCAATGACAGGAATGGGAAATTTGTCTTTAATGGTCAGTTTGTTGAGAGCACGGAAGTCGCGACACATTCTCCAAGAACCTTCTTTCTTCAAGACCATGACGACCGGAGAAGAGTAAGGGCTCGTACTTGGACGAATAACGCCTGCAATAAGGAGTTCCTGGACCATTTTCTCAATTTCATTTTTTTGTGCAAAGGGGTGGCAATATGGACGGATATTGGGAGGAAGGCTTCCGGGTACAAGGGGAATGGAATGATCATGAACACCGCGGGAAGGAGGGAGTCCTTGGGGAGTGGAAAATACCATTTGATGTTTAGAAAAGAGGGCTTTGAGGTCTTGGGGCCCCGAGGGTGTCTCTGTTGCTTGTATGGCATGGAGTTGGGCAATGACACCAGAATAACCTTTTTTGAGCAGCTTTTCCATGCAATGGGAACTAATGACCTCAGGTGAACCAACAGTGATGCCTTGGAATTTATATTGGTGGCCTTCTTGGTCGAATTGCATGGTTAAGTCCTTAAAATCCATGAGAATGGGGCCCGAAGTCCTTAGCCAGTCTGCACCCAACACAATGTCGCAACCACCCATGTCTATAGCAAACATATGGGATTTTAGGTAGTAGTCACCGATTTGGAGACACGCATTTTCACAACGCCCGCCACATTTCATAGAACCACCATTGGCAATCATGATTTGGAAATTGTTGACATCATGGATGTAGCAATGGGTTTCTTGGGCAATGCGGCGATGAATAAAATTATGGGTGCTACCACTATCAACCAGAATGATGACCTTTCGGTGCTTGATGTAACCGATTAACTTGAGGGTTTGGGGGGCAGAGAATCTGGTGAGAGCATTGAGGGAAATGATCGGTTCCACTTTAGGAGGGTCGGAGGGAGGGGTTATGTCAGTGATTTCCGGTGATTCATGCACAAGGGGAGTTTCAACATCCTCTTCCGAAATATCCTCAGAGATGGCCATAAAAATATTTTGTTCCTTACATTTGTGGCCCAGGAAATATTTGTCATCACAATTATAACAGAGGCCTTTGAGTTGGCGTTCAACCATTTTATCCCTGGTCAATTTTTGGATCTTTAATGGGGCGGAGGGAGTAGTGGGGTTTACAGGTTTAGGGCGAGGGATAAAGGAAGGTTTACGGTTTTGAGAGGAAACAATTTGTTGTGCTTCTTTATCTTTTTTAGTAGCCTCCACCCAACTCGCATTTCGAGCCATGAGGACATGGGCCCGAATCTCCTCCTTGAGGCCACTGATAAAACACTCTCGAAAGAAAGCATCAGTCATGCCCTCTATTTGAAAAGCCAGCGCTCAAATGCAGCTATGAAGTCTTCTACTATTC
>ML810802.1:84889-107476 GCA_009831015.1 Picea engelmannii | reverse complement strand
TCTTTCGTTAAGTTTTCCAATGGTCAATTAATGCATGCAAATAAATAAAAAAACTCAACCATAAGTCATTCGAAAAATCCTGACGGATCAAGTGGTATCAGAGCTGGTTGACGTTTGGATTTGAGTTTTTCATGTTAGCCAAGGAAGAACACATCTCAAGGAGGAAAATGGCATCTACAGGAGGACTTTCTCAAGATGAGAAAAAGTTCAGAGATTCTTTGTTTTCCATGGCCGAGATGGTGAAGGTATTGTATGAAGACTACTTGGAACGAAAGAGCACGGTTCAAGTGAAAGCTTCAAAGAGCAACAAAGGAAAAGAAGCATTGAAGGAAGTGCCTTCTACATCTGTTTCAGAAAACACATCTGAGGTATGCAGTGAAGGTTATTCATCAAATTTTCCTCATACTCATCAAGTTGGTTTTGGTGAATTCGAAAAACACACAAAAGGTGTAGGTTTGAGAACTCTAACCAAGATGGGTTATGAAAAAGGAAAGGGCCTTGGATGTAGAGGTCAAGGCATTGTAAATTCTATTGAGGTTGAGGAAAGGCCTCGATACTTAGGATTGGGATATGGCAAAGGGGGCCTTGGAGAGTCTTCCAAGATGGGTTCCAAAACTTCGAAAGCAAGTGATGCTTCAAATGGCCAACTTAAGACATTGCGAGAACACTTCACAAAAGGGAATGGCGCATCACTTCAGGGTTGCAGTAGTGAATGCAAGTCGTCTCCAAAGAAAAGTGAAGATCAGCATGGAAGATATAATGGTCATGTTTTTGTTAATTCTCCTTTTGATTATAACAAGCATAATCAAGTAAATCGGAACTTGTGGAAACTTTATCCATGTGCTTATTGTCTTTCACCTAAGCATTGTGTTGCCAAGTGTTGGAAGAGACAAAATTTGTACAGGAAACCTATGTCGACCAGGAAGGAAACACGACGTAAAGGTTCAAGTCCACAACGGAAGAAGGAGAAGTGTAAACAAGTCTAGATGCCAAAAACTCGTTGTACGTTTTGCAGCAAGAGTGGACATCAAAAGGCTAGTTGTTGGAAGCTTAATCCAGAGCTTCGTCCTAGGAAGGACAAAAGGATTTTGCATGTACCCATGAAGGAGGAAGGATTACTAGCGAAGCGAGAGGAACATCGTGAAGGAAAGAAATCAGCCACTTGGTTCTGCCAGAAGTGGATGTCTCAACTTCAGTGTGTTTTGCTTCCCCTGATGTAATCATCTTTCAGAGACAAAGAGCAAGCCGGGTGGCCTATCCCGAGCTTGTTGACTGGTCAGTAACCTTTTGGGGACCAAAAGATCTTATTGTTGGGAGATGTGATCCGAAATCGGATTCAGAAGCCTGACAGGGCATGAAAAATGCTCAAAAATGAAAGTGCTCGTAATCCGACGAAACTAACACCATTGCGTCTGTCTCGTCTTCCTGATTCCGGTGGTATATTTACTTTGTCAAACGGAGTCCGCATGGAGAAGATATCGCATTCTGTCCGCCGAGCCAAACAGGCAAAAAATTTTGGATGCTGACTGTACCTGTCCGTACAGTCCGTACATGACACATGTCAGTCCGTACAGGACACGTGGCACGTCCGTACATGCGACACGTGGCATGTCCATACGACGACACGTGGCAGGTCCGTACAGGACACGTGGCAGCCTCAGGCAGTGACACGTGTCAGGCAGATTTGGCATTTTGGGCGTACGGTTGGACCAATCCCGAGGTGACACGTGTCACCACTGGAAGGGTGACACGTGGCACGGGATGACGTCAGCAGCATACGTGGCGGATGACGTCAACATCGTATGGCAAGTGACGTGGCAGATGACTGGATCGACGGCGGTTGACGTGGCGGATGACATGGCAGTACGGCAGATGACGCGTGGTTGGCACATGGGCCAATCATCAGATGACGCGTGTCAATATTTGGTTGGTTGGTAAGGTGCCACGTGGCCCAATCAGGGGCTGCCACGTGGCACCGTTTGATTGGCTAATTGGTTTTGGTTATGCAAAATTTTGTTAAGGCTCGGACCGGATTCGAACTCACGACCTCCCGGTGGCTCAGCACTTTTGTAAAGTGCGTCGGGCCAATAGGTCATATGGTGTTGCTTGTTACCCTTTCGGCGCATTATATTTTTATGTTTGAATATTGTGTTTTTGGACGGGGGGTCGAGCCAGGGCTTGGCCCCGACCCGAGGTTCTATTACATGCTGTGTGACCGTGTATTGTGCCGAGAGTTTGGTGCTAATTTATGGCGCGATTTTTATTGAACCAACGTTTATAACCATTACCAAATGGCGCGGTTATTGTTTATACGTKCGGTTACATGTTTTAACCCCCGGTTATATGCGTGTTATGTGACCACGRCGGGCTTTAATGGGCGCGGAGGTTTGAAATATGCGCGGGGTTTTGTGTAAGCCCTCAGCCTTACCATGTGACCTATATGTTAATGCGCGCGAGGGCTAGGGGCYAGCGCTTAGCCCTTTGGGCTAGCGCTTGGCCCTATGGTGCYCATGTGACCATTTAAARGGGGSGSGCGCCCAGGAGAGGTGGMTTAAGCCCGATTTGTAACTACATTATAGTTTAAAGTGGGYTTTTATAACCACTTTTGCTATTTTTAATGTAATTAACTCATTTTTGGGAGTTATTGGGCATTTTTAGAGCCTAATTTTTGGGAGGAAGTTGGGGATGAGCAACCAACTTTCTCAACTATTTAACCAAGGCCATTTTGAGGCCATGGGGACAGATTTGGAGAGCAATTCAGAGCAGAGATGCTGAGAAGAAGCCAAGTCAAAGCCAGTTTGAGGCAGGGAAGCCGTTGAGGAGGAGATGCTGTCAGACCGTTTCTGAGAGCTCGGGACATCCGTTTCAGGTGCCGTTTTTTGTGCATGGTTCTAGAGATCTGGGCGAACTTGACCAAATCAGTCTTGAGACCATTCGACATTGTAAAGATGTACTATTAAGCTTTCGAACAGAAATAAAGAAGCCTCCCCCACAGAGAAAAGGCCTGGAGACGTAGGCAAAGTTGTGCCGAACTCCGTTATCAACTTGTGCATTATAGTTTGTTGTTTTTCATTGCATTTCAGATCTGCAAATATGTTAATGGCTGTATAATTCCTTTTCTTTTCTCGTTCTTTCGTTAAGTTTTCCAATGGTCAATTAATGCATGCAAATAAATAAAAAAACTCAACCATAAGTCATTCGAAAAATCCTGACGGATCAGTTAGGTTTTTGGATGTCTAGGGTTTTTGGCATTCCCGTTTATTGTAAAAAGGCCTTCAGAGCCTCATTGTAACCATCTTCTTGCGAATGCGAGTAGCCGACACATCTCTTCTTAGATATAAGCTGCCACCATTCTAGCGAGTCTTTCACTCTGTATTTTTACAGTCTCTGTACATTTCTTTCATTAATAGAAATCGTGTATTACTGTATATCTGTGTTTATGGTTGCATCTCTGATACATTTATGTTATATTATTGAATATCTGCGATATCTCTGTGCATTTCTTTATTATATCTCCGCTCTCATTTCGTGCCGAAAATAATCCGGATCAATAGGCGACTTAACAGAACCAGAGGTACGCATGCCTAACCAGGTCTTACAGCAATATGCCCAATTACATGTAACCAAAAATACAACTCCAAAAGAAAATGTTCACATGGTAAATTTACCATTACCTTTATGCGATTGCTGCCATTTACCAGCACTTTTGTCTCTAGTTGCTTGACCGTAGAGCTGTCACAAAAAGATCTGCAATTTGTTAAGCACCTTTCCTCCATGCGAATAGATCTAGGCATGCTTCCATAACCACAAATCTACTCCCCGCATAGACAACCCGAGCCTTCAGCGCCACTCTCTCTTTCAACTAGCATGGCCTCTTCCTTCAAGAGCGCATCTTCAAATCATAAAGTGATACCATTGGATTAGATCATTTACCCACAGAGATCATAAACACACAGCAGAAAATCAGAGATAAAACATACACAGACAACATGATTTACATGGTAAAATCCTCCACCTCATGAGGGAAACATCCACGGGACAATGGCAATGGGATCTTTATTGCTCAACAAGAGATTACAACCAGCAGCCCTAGAGAAGGCTTGAAGCCCGGCTCACTATCTGCCTCAAAGGCATACGTATTTAAACAACTTCTCATTCAGTTATACAAAACTGAATACAATAACTACTGCCCCTATTTTAGCTGAGTTGTTAAAACAAGTAACACTAAATCTGCCACAAAACGTGGTTAGGAAAAACCGCATTATCCCAGATTCGTTGTCACCTTCCAACATTCCTGAGTATTTCCCTGTGGTAGCTGGTTAAAAAGAGGAGGGAAGAGAAAGCCTCTTGTTAGGTTGGATGGAATTCCCATACTGTGTAGAACAGGAGTATATTAATGTGGAACAAAATCCCACTTGTATCTGGGCAGATGGGATAGTGTTTGCAGCTAATCAGATTGTAAGAGTGATAAATGGGGATGCCCCATGGCAACACTTCTCAAATTAATGGCATAAAATGGTCTTCGGGCTTCCCAATTTGATTGTTGAAGCTACATTGTTCAAGAAGGTAGCTTTATGTTACTCAGGAGACTCTGGAAATACCAGTAAGCAATGTTCAGGGAACTTAATGAGTTTGAAGGGACATGGATCAAGCAACCAGATCTATTTGGAGCTTTTCAACACCAAGAAATCAGGTGAGCCTCCTTTCAGTTGTGCACGGAAAAGGCTCTGAGAAGTTTTCATGTGTGTGGGGATTTATTGGAAAGAAATTCACGGGATTGGTAGGACCAGAGGTCAATAACCGAACTCAACACTTCCCTGCGATTAAAAAATTGCTTCTGTGGAGTTATGCAAACAATCCTAGACTTAAATTGGTCTCTTATAAAGGAGCATTTCCCAGCATTGGTGTTCAACTTGAAAGCACGGAGAGATTATTTGGATAATTACTATATACTTTATGCTCTGGAAAGGGGAAGATAGAGGTTGGGACCTAGAAGGTTTAGTGTGGTCAAATCCTAAAAACTGTATTGACGAACCAAAACTGAAAATCCTCAATTTTGAGGTCAATGAAGTGGAACTCTGGCATTTCATACCTCAAGGACGATTTTCCTAGAGGATCTTATTGCATTCTACAATTCAATGGCTTTTCAACAGTGGTTTGTTTTAGTCTAACAGAGTCCATATGCAAATTTATGCCCCCTACAAGGTAATGGTTTAATTATTCCCTGCAGGTCCATGTGGCAGCCACATCAGAAAACCATGATCCACCAATAGAAATTAGTAACATAAGGAAATCTACTAGAATTTTTTAGAAACGTCATGGAGATTCCAAAAGGGTTCTGAAACCCTAAACCTAACCCTAATTCTAGTAATCAAAACTTTAGCAAAAGAAGGAAATAGTTCACTTTCTTTAGTCACCATTGTTGTTCAATTGTAGGTGTAGTGAGTGTGGAAGAGATACTAAAAAGACAGAGCGAGAGAATTAATCTGTAGAGGACTAGATCATACTGTAGCAGACCATTGCATTGTAATTTGTATTGCAATCTCCATTATATACAAAAGGCACAATCTTTCATTTCTTGATGGGTTTTCCCACATCAAGTTTCCCAAAGTAAATTTTGCCTTCCTCGTGTGTCTTTGGCATTTGCTATTGTGATCTTGTTTTTATGTCACAATAGTGAAAATATCAGTTTGGTATTTTTTATTTCTTGCTCAATCACTATAAATACCAAAAAAATAGTCACCAGGAGCATAAGCTTACTGTAATAGTTGTAATTTTTTAGATTTGCTTTGGCAAATCGACCATTAGAACATACACAGCAGTTTACTAATCACAATCTGTTCAAAAGATGCAACTAGATCCAAAGGCCTACTTCGAAGATTGGAAATGAAGCAATAATAAACTATGTTTCAACTATGATACGAAGTTGTAAAAGAAGATTAGACCAAGTTCTATTATTGAGGGTAGACTCCATAGATGATGGGGTGATGGGAACTGCAAGACACTGAGGATAGGTGGGTTAAAAGATGTCAGTGTATTTGTAAAACTAAAGTTTCTTTTAAATATCGTGTACTAGGATGGATGACAATCAACCAGAGTCTGATTGTTAAACCCAGGTTGTGTAGCTTGGCATGCTTAGATGGACTTTGTTTGCCAGAAGAAAGAAACACTGAAACACGCCTTCTAGAATCTGGAGTTTCAGTTTGGCTCACTTACACTAGATTGGATCGCAGCAGAGTATTTATGCTATTTGTAGACTCACTCCAGTGGAAAGGAGCAATTCTGGCATCAACTAGAAGATCAGACTCCATGTCCAGAAAAATTGGATTACCATCCACCTCACAGGCCTCTAATTCTTATGGAACAGGGGATGCATGATAATTTTGAATGGAGGTTGTTACAAGGTCAATCTAGGGAAAGTGTTAGCTTTCAACGCTGATTTAACAACACGCATCACATCTGAAGTAGAATTCTTCAGCACAACCATTGATTCTCTAAAGGTTGGAGCTAATATTGACATGTTGACCTTTTTTGGTTATGTTGAACAAGACATTATGGACAGCACTTGGTTCCTGATGAAACTTTTGATCTAAATCTCATATTTCTCAATGTAATATGAGAAGCATCTTGAAAAGAAAAAGGGTCATTGCATTTATTTGTAAACAAAGGATCTGGCAATAGGAACTCATTTTCAATTTGTGTTATTGGTTAGATATGTCTTGGTCTTGGTTTGATGCTTCGACTTTTGAGAAAAGTAAATGGGATTTGTTGTTTTTGAACCAATTGCTTGCATGGATATTTGATTTTATTCCCTGTTAATTAGTAATCTTTCTCTTTGTTTTTTCGTTGTTTGATGCCTCTCATTTCCACTCTCTCTTCATTATTCAACATGCAAAAGTATCCCAAATACTCATCTGATGGTCTTTGCATTTTCTTGTTAGTCACTTCCCAGGCTAGAAATGCCTTTTACTATTTAGAAAGTTTGAATATCTTAATTAATCCACTGAGTACAAAATCTATATTATAGTTAATTTTCTATTACAAATCAATTACTATATGGCCTTTGTAGAAATGGTATGCCGGTATAAGTACAAGTTCTTATTTGGAAGCAAAGGAAATCACATAGCATGGTATTGCCCTGCTTAATGTTTTGGAATATATATGGCATATACGTGAAGCTTCTTTTCCCCTCAACTGCGTTAGAATTCTGAATAGCAGCTTCCTATATTTTGTCTTATTATGCTGCCAAGCACCCATGACCTTTTAATGACCATCTTGTAGTTTGCATATACTGTTCTGGGCCAAATGTACTGGTATGTCAAGTGTCGAAGAAGTGAGGGAACTTGAGAAGATACCGCAAATTTTTTTAGGGGAGCTTGTATTCATCAAAGATTATTTGTCTGCAAAATAGGATGCTACAATGTGCACAACTAAATATAATAAATCTGAAACATCTTTATTGTACATATGATAAGCCTTTAGTATCAGCTGGAACAGTGCTTTCTCTTTTGGAATTCATGACCTTCAAGAAATACTCATTATGTCCTTGCAGATCTTGTTTAAGGGAGGTAAATTATGCCCGGCAAGAATAATCTTATAGCTAGGTCGCTTCTTATCAAGTGTCAATATATCTTTTATTTTCTGGCATAATCTCGGTAATGAAGGCAACATCTTTTCTCCATTGTGGATTATCTGCACATTTTGTTTATGTAACATTGATGAAGATTGCCCAATGCCAACTTTGGATGACGCTGGAGATGTGTAGAACGCTAAAATATTACATCTCAATAATATCTTCATTCACGGAGCTCCTTGTTTTAAAATGTTCATTTTTCTGTCTTTTCAATGCATTCTGTAGTACTCTAGACCGTTTCATATTCAAAACTGTTTCTTATAATTATGCCAGTGAGTTTTCTATTCTACTGTTGCAACGTTTCATCCTCTTTTGATGCAAAGACATGTTTTCGTTACATATTTTTGGAGTTCCAGGAGTACACTTCTGCATTTTGATTCCATAGTGAGAACTTGGGTGGCTGATAACAGGCGCAGAGGTACGTTTCAGCCCCAGCTTCACCAGCTCAAGATCAACACTTCCTCTGTTTTTTCTTCTTCAAGGAGTTGATGCTTCACTTGATCATTTTAGCTCACATGTAAATCCTCTTTGCTTAGTCTCCCAAAGCCATGCAACTTATAATTTAGCAATAGGAGAGGCACTTGGGCAACGTATAGCAATTGCAAGTTGTTAGAGGAGAATACGAAATGAATCTTGGAAGACCGTTGAGTAAGGGAACCGCTGTTTCAACAGTCACATAGTACTTTCAGGACTCAACAAAACTAGAAGAAACTGAATTCAAGAACTGGTATATGAAAAAGGCGGGGATGTGGGCTACAGTTAAATAGATTGTTCCCTGCAAGTTTTGATTTTGCACCAACAATATCTTTTAAATGCCAGTTTGTCAACAAAGATCAACTCAGGGACACATCTCACGATGTTGCCAAGGCAATTATCACATATTAATTTTGGCACATCCCACCACAGTTTTACTCTCACCATTTAACGCAGTCACAAGCTTAGGTACCCCTAGGCCTTCTGAATCCAAAAATGCCATAAATAACACCCTTTGAATCTACATGTGTAACATAAATCACAAGATGTATTTCTGAGATACGATTAATACTCTCATCTCACATAAAAGAGATAAAAGGACTCTTCAGCATCTTTGTCGGATATTTAGGAACAACAAAACCAAATGAATTTACTGCGACATGCATGAGTACTCTACATTTTTGGGTATATTTAGCATGTTTAGAGACATGGCAAGCGAACAGATTCATATGTTCTGAAAATGATTTTGTTTTTGACTCATATGTTCTGAGATTCACATGGCAAAGCAGAAAAATGTTTTGTTTAGGAAGTTAGTAAATCGACATGTATACCTGACAACAAACATTAAATCCATTCAAAAATCAGATTTAGCGACAGACATGGTCCATTCAAAGCTGATCTTGACTATAATAATTTCCATTAGGGTGCATATGGAGGTTTCGTAATCTCCATTAAGGTGAATATTAAGGGTGGACTACATGTTAATTTCATACACTAATCAGCAACTACTTCCACTGGCCCCGAACACCAGCCAAGACAGCATTGAGCAAGAACGCAGAAGAGTACACCAGAGTTCCCCTGTCAATCCATCTTGCAGAAGAGCCCATCAGCTTTTGAGGTTCTGTACCCATCCTCACCCTTGACGCAGGTATGTGACCATATTCTGGCGAATACTCGCCGAGCAGGTAACTGCCAGTTCCCCACTTCACCCAAACCAGGCCTTGCAAAGCAGTATATACCCATTTCCCAAAAGCCTTTATGCCCAAAGCTCCTGCCAATGCACTGCCTGATGCAATGGACGCTGTCTCCAAAACTATCACTGCCCTAAGCATCAGCCTCTTTCTCCTACTAATTTTCTTGGAAAACAATTCCAAACAGTCCATGCCCAAACCAACACAAATGACTGCTATTATCACAGCAACTCTAGGTTTAGAGGGTGGCATGGATTGTATTTCATACCATTTGCCAGTGCCTCCAAATGCAACAAGCACAGCCCATATAACAGAGCAAATCAAATTGACACAACCCACTATAAAAGATAAAGTTCGAAATCCTAGAAGAGTACCTCTAAAGCTCAGCACTTGGCAAACACTGGTGTTGGTATTATTGGCATCCAGGTCCACAAACACTTGAGCGTCAGTTAAAAACGCATTGGCAGCAAACCCATTTCCTTTGCTGTCCAAAACATAACGTCTTATTGCCCTTCTGGCTACCAGAGAGCTGGAAAAGCCATCCACTTTGAACAACCCAGTTAGTACAAGGTTGATTAATACTTCTATGAACCTTGGCACTATTAAGGAGGCAGTTGTGTATGATACTTTTTCTGCCCTGCCATCTACACTCCCAGCCAAGTAGCTTTCCAGGGCATCCGAAGCCATGACTTCGGTTCCTCTCTCTTCTTGATCTTTAGACTTGAAAGATCTCGCCAGAAGCTCTGTCCAGTCTTCACGCAATGGAATGCAGATGCAAATAGGTTTTTCTTGAATGGCTGTCGTCAATACAAAATCAATTGCTTCAGAGACTACATGGAATTCAACATCGAAATCACCCTCTTTCAATCTCGCCCCATTCTCAGTCTCCTCCATATGAAACAGGTCCCGGTTGCACCCATGGCAGGCTTTTATCATGCACTGCCGAGATGGCAATAAGCACAAGGTATTAGACAGTTTTTTTACTGTTCTAGGCATCTTACGAGCAAGCTCAATTGTGATCTCTTCTATTGTCCAGAATACAATGCAATTGCAGTTGCAGTCACACAGCTCTACAGTGACTGATGCAGATTCTAATGCAGATTGGGCTGACGCCGATTTTAAAAGAAGGCATTTCAGTAGGATGGAGTTCACATCATGTGTATTGTAGATATATTTCATAAATTGCTTGATGGAAGAATTCGATACCTGGCTTGACAGCATTACAACAGAGGCATCTCGATATTCCTTCTTCCTGCGTCCCAAATTGTGTATGTCCTCTGGTTTTCGAACTCTGAGAGTGGTCAGCCCAAACCCATTTATTTCCTTCAGGTCATCTGTTACTGTTGCTATTACATCCCTGGCACCCATCTCCAAATAAAGCCTTCCTCTTAACATACTTGTAATAAAAAGTGCCATATTGCCTAAGCAAGTGATTCCTACAGCAGGGAAATTAACCCATCCTGTCACTGTTTCACTTAATTCCAGCTGTGCCATAGCCATACCAAATAACCATCCTAGCAAAACAATGAACTTGATAATTAACAACTGCATCTCCATCATGATCATGTATCCCTTTCCCTGCAAATCTTTGAACACACCCATTCCAAAATACTGTACAAGAAGAAGTTTTCACTAGATAAGCTCTTACTCTTCGGGTCACTCGATTGATATTGTGTTTACAAACTTCCAGTAAAGCTACATCGGATAAACTTAAACTTCCCAAACTTTAATAACAAAATAAACTCCCAACTTGTGATAAACAAAAAAAACTGTTGAATCCTGCACTCAATCCATTCTGTGTTTGGAAGCTTGTTAGCAAAGTCGGACGACATGGTTGGCCCCCACAATAAAGTTTATGATGGCCCTCAACAAAGCCTTCCTATGAACAACTAATTCTTCCACCAAATTCATATTGTACTGCAAACTTTTATGGAAAAATTGGACAAATGATATGGATGGCTTTCACAATGAAGTTTATGGTTAGCCTGGCATTTCTGATATCACATTTCATTGTTATCTCAATTTTGCTTTTACAAAATTTTAGAAGTTAGTAAGAATTTTAGATTAGTAAATTTTATTATGTTTTTAATTTTTTTTATGATAGAATAATGTTTTTAAAAGATTTGTGCAATTTTTAATTTATATTGTTATTTCAATTAATTTAAAAAAAACTGCAATCAATTTAAAAATTTAAATGTATAATCAAATTAAAAAAATTTATTGAAAATTATATATTCCTAATATTTTATAATTTCAAATTAAAATTAAAATTACATATTTATATCATTATAAAAGTGCCAAAAGTTGACTAATTTAAATGAATGAAATGTTGGATAAAAAAAACTTGAAAGTATAAAGAGAATATGATTTACATATTAAAAGGTCTAATACCAATTAAATGAATGTAAGGGTAAGCGCACTATTGGTAAATCTTTTTTAAGTTGAATGTAAGGGTGAGAGCACTATTGATAATAAAAAAATTAAATTATTGAAATTTGGTGAGAGAAAAAATTAGAATTTTCATGATTTTCAATTTCTATTTATTTTTTGATAATTTAGATTGATTTAAAATTAAGTTAAATTTCTAAAACATTTTGTACATAGAATTTGGATCATAATAAAATTTTATAAAATACTAGTTATGGAATCACTTAGACATATATTATTCATATTCATATCATATATTGCATATATGTTAGTGGTCATTCATTATAGATTGCTTTCATGTTATTTCCAAAAAAAATTAATTTGTCTTCTTTAAATTGAAAAACTAAATATTAATAATAATGTTTATTGAAATTGTATAATAAAACCAACCATAATATCATAAAAATTTACTCTAACATAAAAAATAAATAAAATTAATTATGATATTTCTTGGAATTGTATAATAAAACTAATCATAAAAAAAGGCATATCATAAAAGTTTGCTCTCACATATAAATTAAATAAAATTCATTAATTGCTTCAACCATAAAGAAAGGCATTTCATAAAAGTTTGCTCCCACATATAAATTAAATGAAATTCATTAATTGCTTCTACAAAACTGTAATGTGGGTCTAACCATTCACTTTATCGTGAGGCCAATCATATCATATGTCAACTTTAACATAAAAGCTACGAAATTGAAATTGTATAATAAAACCAACCATAATTGAAATTGTATAATAAAACCAACCATAATATCATAAAAATTTACTCTAACATAAAAAATAAATAAAATTAATTATGATATTTCTTAGAATTGTAATATAAAACCAATCATAAAAAAAAAACATATCATAAAAGTTTGCTCTCACATATAAATTAAATGAAATTCATTAATTGCTTCAACCATAAAGAAAGGCATTTCATAAAAGTTTGCTCCCACATATAAATTAAATGAAATTCATTAATTGCTTTTACGAAACTGTATTGTGTTGTGGGTCCAACCATTCACTTGATTGTGAGGACAATCATATCATATGTCAATTTTAACATAAAAGTTTGCATGTACATTATGAATTGAGGGGAAGAATTTGATGTTTTTTTGTGGTCCCACATAAATTTTATTGTTGAATTCAACATTATCACATCTCCAATTTTACTTTAAAAAGTTTTTATATCAGTGATGGGGGATTCCAAGATGATTATTGACTGGTTAAATTATCTTTGTGTCATAAAGAACATCATTCACACCCACCGATGTGACAGGATTAGACTTCTAGCAAAGACTTTTACTGAGATTGAATTTCGACATATCTATCGGGAATTGAACACTGTTGCGGACAAACTCTCAAAGGAGGCTGTGGGGTGGAAGGAAGGACTCATGGATCAAAGTATTGAAAGATGGAAAATTAATTTCCCACAGATTTTGTTACAGCTCTTAAATTTGTGGTTTTGAGAAAAACCAGTGAAAATACATGCTTCTTGATAGCTGACGAGTATTTTACCGGTTGACTATATACATGCTTCTCATCGAACTATGTTAAGTAAACTAAACGTTATAGGTTTTGACATGACACACTTTCCATCTTTTAAGACGGAAGTATAGTAGTGATGTAATATTACTTTTGATTTCTTATAATAACAAAGTAATGTTTTTTTTCATGTGAAAAAAAAATAAAAATAAATCCAAAATACTATTGAGTAGACAAAGCCAATATTATGATCTTGTAAAACTTGAATGTGTGTCCATTACAAATTTGGTTATGGAAAAATTTGATGTTTAGTTATGGTCCAACATAAATTTAATGGGAAAAACAACTTTATCACATCTCTAATTTTACTTTAAAAAGTTTTTATTCACAATATTATTGAGTAGACAAAGCCATTGTTATTCTACAAACTTGGTTATGGAGGAATTTGATGTTTAGTTGTGGTCCAACATAAATTTTATGGGGAGAACAACTTTATCACATCTCTAATTTTACTTTAAAAAAAAATTATTCACAAAGTCATTGTTATTCTACCGTAAAACTTGAAAGTGAATCCATCAATAACTTAGTTATGGAATCATAGTAAAAAAAAATATTATTTTATTTATGTGAAAAAGTTTGACAAAAATAATTAACATATAATTTATTAGGAGAACCGACATCGTAAGAATAAGGATAATAGTTCATAAGAATAAGGATAATAATGTTAAAAATCTTTAAATTAGGTAAAACTTTCATGATGTATCTTTGTGTTTATATATATATATATATAACAAAATAGTGAATTGTTTTTAAATACAAAAATTTCATGAAAACTTTTTAAGTGATTCCTCACTTTCCAAGTGTTTCTCATGTTGACTCTTCAAGTTTTTTTCATATTCATCTTGACAAAAAAGTTTATTAAATCATTATAAAGCACATACTAAATTGTAAATATTCATCTTGACAATACATAAGAGTTTATTAAATCATTATAAAGCACATACTAATTGTACAATATGGCAATGCACAGATAACCACAGAATAAGCACTAGCTATTTCTAACACTCCAAGTATGTGAAAAACCTCATCTACCAATATGTTTCAACTAAACCTCATGAAGACAAGTGAACCAAAAGGACTTATTGTCATTTCACCATGGGACCAAATGAGTAATGATCTCATAATCATAATTGTGACTCTAAACGGGAAGATATGGAAGGCTTGAGTTTGTGTTGCAAGTTCGGGAACCTGAGTAAGACTAGTTTTCAGGAGTTTGGTGATTTGGGGCCATAGTGAGTACTTGTTATTAATATTTCATTTCATATGGTTTCAATTAGCCTCTCATGGCATCTCCGTCTCATACTTGTCAAGAACTACTCCAAAAGAAACATACACTGCAATAGTGATGGTCATTGAATTAGCTCACTCATAGCACATGAAGAACAAGATCATCCAAGGTTACATGTCTCAGGATATAGAGCTCCTCACCAACATGTGTACTTCTTTTCTTCAACAAGAGTTATACCATCATGCCTCACCGAATGTACAAAGACACCCTATACAACCAACAATTCAACGCTCATGTATGCCCCCGAGTTTTACAACAATATCCCCTTTATATCATGCAACGACACTTCATAGTTACTCCAAACATGGAGTTACATAGGGACAAGAAACACATGTCGTCGCAAATTTTCACGCTTGTAATTCCTCTCAAGACTAGCTCCATGTAAGCTACCTTGTGCAACATGAGGCATCCAATGAGTTTTCCATATACATCCTTGCAAATCCTTGTCTTTGTTATTACATGATTGCATTCTTGTAAGTTGTCCTCAACAATCTCCATCTTTAGCAAGTACATAAGTATTTCTATCTAAATAACTTGGCCTACTATTATACTGGGGAAAATGACTCTTGGCCTAATCCAGATTATATTGAGAACAAAATGAAAAACACACAGAAATATAGCAGAGAGTACGACAATACAGTGAAACACAACTTCTATTAATCAATAAAATAGTAGAATATTGTAGAACACAAACTGGCTAGAATGGTGGTAGCTTATCTTTGAAGATAAAGAGATGTCAGCTACACTCATTGGAAAAAATATAATACAAAGGGCCACACGAATGACCTTTTAACATAAAGCAAGAACGATAAAGGTCCAAAACCCTAACCCTAAGAAGTGAAGCGCCAAAAATTTTGTGGTCCCCGAGGTGGTTAGTTGATGCGTCAACTTCCCAATGGTACAACTTTTGCATACAATCTCTATTTGGGGCGTTTAGTAGCTTATTGGAAATATCTAATCATTATTGATAGGGATTGGTATGTCATGACAACCCCAAGCCCCCAAATGGCCAAGAAACATTGTTTAGGACCTCAAAACAACCCCATAAGCTTAAGACCCAAAAATCATAACAAAAATGACCAAGATGGAGAATTGTGATGAGTCAGTGGAAGAGGTGGGTGGACACTGATATCCAACTAGATCAGTCCCTTGGGAAGCAATGGTCTTTGTTATCGCAGGATTTGTAGTTGTGCAAACCCCAACACAAGATCACCAAAGCTTACGTAACTACATGAAATACTACCATTTTCACCTTAGTAAGAAATCCCCTCATTTTAGTGATGGAGGATGTCCACCACAAGGGAGGCTTCCCCAGTGTTAGGGACCTAAACCCCTAGCTTCTCATGTAGGTAGAATAATGTATTTCCATGTAATAAAGGTCGATACTAGTTAATAAGGTCTATTTCATAAATATGAACAAGTCAATGTAAGAAGACATAATAGAAGCTCTGCTTCTAGAAAGATCTTCCTCTAGAATGTTATTTAGAAAATAGAATTAGTATAAATAAGAGTAGAAGGTATGAGAGGGATTTGTCTTGAGAATTATTGTAATAGAGCTATGCTCCGCTGGAGGTTTCCCCCTCGAAGAGGCAAGTGAACATTCCTCCCTATCAATAAAGGTATTATTTTGGTGTTGTGGTTCCATATATTATGTTGTTATGCTGCTATATTTTTGTTCTCTGTTGTTATTCCGTTGGTATTCACTGCAATATTGTTGTTTTCTGCTATTATAATAGATCTGGTGCCTAACAATCAACTAGGAAAATTGGGACAACAACTTTCTCTTCAACAAGTTGATCTTTATTTTATTTTTTTTAGGGTTTTTGGAGCCGATGAACTAGGGTTTCTGCTCGGATCTTTGCAAAACTCAGTCACCCATGGCGGGGAAAACCATGATTCTGATCGAGGGAGGCCCGCAAGGCGCCTACTACATTCAAGCAATGGTGCAGGAAAACTCAAGCGATGGCTTTCGATGGTCGTCTTTTGAACCTCCTCCGGATCTGCGCTCCTGGATTTTCTTCGAAGGCACCAAAGGCAAAGAAATGGAGATTGATTCAGGACTAACTCGGGAAAAGGCGACACGAACTTGGGAACCCGGGAAATGTATTCCTCATGCATCACTCGCACCGAAATATGTGATTAGCATGCCCATAATTGAAGAATAAAAAAAATGCATGTGGGATTACGCTTTGGTCGGCAAATTCCTAGGCCTATGGCCTTCTGAACGCGAGCTCGTCAAATGGATCCAATAGTGGTGTAAACCGAAAGTACATTATGACCTGCAATTAGGCTCCAAGGGTTTATTTACCATAATCTTTCACAACCTAGAAGATTGAAACCGTATCTTTGATGGGTTACCTTACTTCTTCAATTCAGCTGCCCTCTTTCTGTGCTTTTCGACAAAGAAATTTATCCCTGGAACAGAGGACTTTTCTCATGCACTAGTATGGATTCCTATATATTCCTTGCCACAAGAGTTCTGGCTAGAAGAAATCCTGGTGGGCATTGGAAATACCATCGGGGTGTATGTTAAATCCTCAGAGGCAACCAAGCAGAGAAATTATACCTCGTATGCATGTATATGTGTTTACCTGAATATCTCAAAGCCCCTCCCAGGCTCCATTGGCCTTGAATATCACAAAGAGGACTAGTCCCAAACCATTGATTACGAGCACATACCTTTTTGTTGTAGGAAATGTCACAAACATGGACATCTCTTCAAAGATTTTCCTCTCAACTCAGCAAGCAAGGCCAAAAAACCTGAAGCAAGCAAATCGAAAGATGGATTCACTCATGTACTTGGTAGACATCGACAAGTGACGAGGAAAACCGCAACAAATGAAACCAAGGAACAACCCTCTTGTAACTCCTTTGATATCCTTCAACAGATACCAAAGGAAATGGATGAACCACAAATCCCCCCTAAAGAAGCATCTTTCCAAGGCAACATAAAGGGAAAAATGGTGAACACCCCTATCTTGTAGAAAATTCATCCCCTTAACACTTCCCACACTAAGGATGGTGAACCATCTGACCTAGAAGAAGGAGATGTTGAAATGGACCTAGACGAGCAGGATCTTGTAGGAATAGACTTGGTACATCTAGAACAAGCCTATCACCAACATCAACTATACACCATCCCTCTAGATCAGCTGCGCAAAGTACATAAGGTTTTCCTCAACTCCTTGGTGGGTTCCATAGCCATATCCAGTTCCGGTTTGGGCATCCAGAGAAGCCAACCGAAAGAGCAGCGCAAGCCTCAGAAGGACGAAAAGAAAAGAGGCAAAAAATTCACCCAGAAGCTCATACAGGAGATTGGACACTTCATGGTAAACTCAGGTTAGATTCATCTTATTTCTGACACCTTTTCCCCTCTCCCATCCCCATCCTCATCATGAAGCTCATCTCTTGGAACATTTGGGGACTCAACAGTCGTTGTAAGCAAAGGATTCTACGAGATCGTATCATAACAGAACAACTTGACATTATGTCTCTTCAAGAAACAAAATGTGCAAGTGAAGAAATGGATCAAATTCTCTCTCGTTGTTGGAAGCAAGGAAAAATGATGAGCATGGATGCAATAGGAACAGTTGGTGGTTTGGCTAGCCTCTGGAACCCAAGCTTTGTGCTCATGGAGAACTTTTTCACTACTAGATGGACAATCTCGGTAGGATATAGGCTTATTAGATCCAATAGGCCAGGCTTCATTACAAATGTTTATGTCCCCACTATGCAAAGGGACAAGGTAACCTTCATTCCCAATTTGGAATGGCTCGCGACCCTTATCAATGACTGCAGATGGATACTGGGCGAAGATTTCAATATGATCTGCAATTTAGAAGAGAAAAGAGGAGGGGTTCGCAGACTCCAGGCGAAAAGTGGGAACTTTCAATATTTAATTGATAAGTTGAGTCTCATTGACCTGGAAACACAAAACGAACTCTATACCTAGTCGAATCGACGCTCAAGGTCACAACAGGTTGCGTGTCGCCTAGACCGTTTCCTAATATCGGACTCCCTCTTTATGGATGGACTCGCTTTGGAAGTGAACATTCTTGGCGCCCCCAGGTCCGATCATTGGCCCATTCAACTTTGGTTAGACATCTCAGATCTCCTGGATGCGAGCCTTTCAGGTTCGAACAGTTTTGGCTCAATCATCCGGATTTCCAAGCCATGCCCCCCATTTGGTGGAAGGAAGCGACAATCCCTCATGGTTCCAAAATGTACCGGTTTCAACAACGACTAAATAAATTTAAGCAATGCCTCAAGCTCTGGAACAAACAGATCTTTGGAAATATCTTCGAAGCCCAAAGGCACTTGAATTACCAAATTCAGCTTCTTTAGATCCAAATCAGGAATCAAGGCCTCACAACATAACTCAAAGAACATGAAGCTTCGATCAAGGAAAGGTAGGATGAAAGGCGAGCACAAGAGGAAACCCTCTGAAGGAAAAATTCCAGGTTACAATGGTTGCAAGAGGGGGAACGAAAAACCAAGTTCTTTCACAGATCGACGATCCAACGTAGACATATCAATCGTATCTTGCACCTTGTCATGGAACAAGGCCAAATACTCCAAACTCATGATGACCTTGAGCAGGAAATGTTGTCCTTCTATCTAGATCTATTGTCAAAACCTCTGGGCGATCGATCTCCAACCATTGCAAAAATAACTCAGCACATTCCAGTCCACATAACTTATGAATAGAATGAAGCCTTGTTGAGGCCTATCACAATCGAAGAAGTATACCTAGCACTTCAAGACACTCCAAAAGGAAAATCTCCTGGCCCGGACGACTTCACGGTGGATTTGTTTCACCACTTTTGGCACATGATATGGGAGGAAGTTTGGGAAATCATTCAGGACTCTCGAACCTTTGGGCAGGTTCTCCCCACACTCAATTCCACCTTCCTCACCCTCATCCCCAAAGAAGAGCGAGTTACTCACCCAAAACAGTTCAGGTCGATTGATCTCTCTAATGTAATCTACAAGCTCTTAACGAAGGTGATCGCCTGACACCTCAAACCCCTCCTTCCCTTCATCATTTCGCCCGAGCAGTTAGGCTATGTTGAAGGAAGGAAAATTTTGGACAATGTCATCCTCGCACATAAAGTTATCCACTCTCTTCAAAGTACTAACACTCTAGGTATGCTTTTAAAGTTAGATCTCTCTAAAGATTTTGACAAGATAAGCTGGGCCTATATGAAATCTGTACTTCTTGATTCTTCCTTTGCACCTGCCTGGGTAGATTGGATCCTCAACTTAACCTCCTCTACTTTATTTTCTATCCTTATCAATGGTGTTCCTTCTCGCCCACTTGTGGGATACGGAAAGGGGATCCACTGTCACCATTCCTTTTCATCATCATGGCGGAAGGTCTTAGCTGCTTCATCAAAGCTTCTATTGCTGACACATCCTTAGTCGGGCTTCCCCTTCATGGCATCAATCCTTCAGTCTCCCACAATCAGTTTGTTGATGATACCTTAATGTAGGGTTCCCCAACGGTTCGAGAAGCACATTGGATCCTCTATATCCTCCAATCCTTTGGTGACGCCTCAAGAATGGACATCAATTGAGAAAAATCTCAGATCTTATTTTTTAACACTCCGCTCCCTGCCCAACTTCACATAACTACAATCCCGGGCTTCAAGTGTAGCTCCCTTTCATCCAATTACCTTGGCATTCTGCTTATAGACAAATCTCTTCAAAACAATTCCTGGGAAGGACATCTCACTTCCCTATCTAAAATACTTTCCTCTTGGACTTTTCGCTAGCTCAACCTTCCTAGTCACCTCACCCTCCTTAAATTTGTCATGCAAGCCTTTCCCATCTACTCTTTCTCGGCCTTGGATGCACCTGGCTTCATTCTAAATGCCATCAAAACCTTGCAAAGGAAATTTTTGTGTCAGGGCGCAATGACGGGGAAAAAAGTAGCTTTGATCAGCTGGGACAAGCTCTCTAAACCAAAATTACAGGGAGGCCTAGGGATGAGGGATCCAACTTCTCTAAACAAAGTTCTTAGTGCTAAAATTTGGTGGAGATGGCTCAAGTGCCCCCATGATCTCTGGGACCGAATTTCGTGGAAGAAATATGTGCCCAACATCGTTGAAAAGAAGCTAATCATATGGAATGAAAATACTTCGCTCTCTTTGATTTGGAATGTTTCCAAGCAAAACCACTCCCTAGTTGCTAATCACGCCTTTTGGGAAGTTCAGAATGGAAAAACAACCTCCTTTTGGAAAAACTCATGGTAGCAATGGTCTGTTTTAGAACTCGATACTCTGGCTAACAATTTCCTTGCCTCCACTTCTCAGGCGGGTCTGATCACGTTAGCATACTATTGGCAAGTGAACCCCCTTGGAGCCACCTGGAAACATTGAAAATCCTCCTAGTGGGAACTCCACATTCCAAAGCATGTGGATCTCCAACCTTGGTACGATATGACCAATTCCATAAAAATCCAAATTCTTTAGGGAGAGGACATCTTAATATGGGAGCACTCCTCACGGGGCACATTTACTATCTGTGAAGCCTATAGTATCAAATAATCTTTCCACCTCATCCCCCACGAGAATATTTAGATGCAAATTTGGCTAAATAAGCATTGGCCCAAAATCAACACTTTCCTCTGGCTTGTTGCACACAAAAGTATCCTTACCTGGGATAATCTGATGAAACGAGGCTTCATTGGGCCCTCCATTTGCCCTCTTTTCCAAGGGGATCCCGAAACACAAAATCACTTGCTAAACCATTGCTCCTACAGATCTCAATTCTGGGACCAATGTGCCACAATCATGCGTATTTCGGATCGTAACCACGAAGGCCTCAAAGAAACCATCGAAGAATGGAGAGACTCAAATTTCCATTCTCCCATCCTCAACCGCATCTGGCAGCTTATTCATGGGTTTATCCTTTGAAAATTTTGGAAAGAGAGGAACAAACGTATCTTCCTTTCAACTAATTTGGATTGACGAACAATTTGGAATCAAATACATGACTATATCAGAGAAACCATCCACCTGCAACCTTGGAACGACAAGGACTTGAAATGTTCTCCCCATGAACATAGCATCCTGGACAGTTGGAACCACACCTACAATCCCTCTCCTTGCAAGAACCCCTAGAGATTCTAGACCAAGGGAAGTCCCTCTCACTGGTCTCCTCTGCCTTCAAAATTTATCAAAATATTCTTTGATGGAGCCTCCAAAGGAAATCCAGGCACGATCGTTTTTGGAGTGGTTTTCCACAATAGCCAGGGGAACATCTTACTCATCTCAACAAACAACATTGTTTATAATACTAATAATGCAGAAGAGCTATGGGATCTTATAAAAGGTCTACAGATCGCTCAAGATTATGGTTACCATCAGTTGATTGTGGAGGGGGAATTTAAAATAATTCTTAACCTCTTCACAAAAATTATCAACGGAACGGACCCAGACAAAATCTCTCCATGTTGGTAGCTCTCCATTGGTCTCAACACCATTGCAACACTCATTCCGCCTCACTTAGCTCTCATCCCCTCGCATATTGGAATGAAAGAAAACTAGATAGCAACCAATTTAGCTAATATAGGAGTGGTTCTAGAGGGACCTGTTATCGCTCAGTTTGTAGGAAGGGTTTAGGTAGCTTGAAGTCAAGGCTCAAACTGGCGTAACAGGAGCTTCCCCACCCACTGTCACCTCGATGGGGAGCTCTTTCTATTTAGGGTGGCTAATCCCAAGGGAGACGTCCCTAGTAATCTGGGGTTCTGAAGGAGAAGGATCTAGGTTTTAAGGCTTCAAAGGTTAAAGTAAACTTTCCCTTCACAGATTACTGCCAAGTGGATAGTCAAGGATGAAGGTATTCCACTAAAAAGGCACATGTTTGCGAGACAAGGCAAATAAAACTAAAATGTGTGTGCTGCAGTGGTTAGTACTTCAAATATTAATGACTATCCTTAACATATATGAGCAATAGTAAATGTACTTATTGACGAAGTCAATGATTGCAAATAAAGACAAAAGGCTTATAATACTTCTTCAATAAATACAAAAGGATAC
>ML810802.1:40470-74788 GCA_009831015.1 Picea engelmannii | reverse complement strand
ATGCAAGCCCAGGCCGGTGGTGATGGAAGCTGCTACTGCTGACAGGACAAGTCTGGTGGAGAAGAAGAAAGATGGGCCCTCAAGGGCCATGCTCAAGTCAACCCTGCTCTCGATATTCCATGTCTAGGACCATGTGGGCCTCGAGACATGATCTCCTAGTTATCCCTAGATATCGGGGATAACAGGACCAGATCTTCTCTGCACGCCTTCCACCCACAACCCACATCCTTTCCTCCAGAACTACATTGCTCAGGCTCTCAACACAAACAACCCCCCAAATGGGGTGTCAACAAGGCCCATGTGTCCATCGAAGAGGGCAGTGCCTTCCAACACTACACCAGCCATGTGACCGACGCATGTATCGCCCCCATCTCAAACTCTCAATGAGTGAAGTTTGCAATCAATTCTGAAATCCATATACTAACTGCTCAAGCGAGCTCTCCTCTGATTCTTCGTCCGAAAATGAAGGAGCGTTTATTTTCGTCACCTTTGCACATGTGAAAACTTCCACTCCAACTTTCATATTACGATGTCTCTCCTCGGCTGGATCAACTTGTCTCGTATTTCCCTGCAGTGTATACATCCCATTTGCAGCCCCCACTGGCCTTCACCTTCCTCGTTTGGTTGCTCTTTGCACCGTCATTTTTCTTCTTTGCTTTTAATATGCCTCAACTTTGTGGGAAGCCAAAGAGAGGCCTCGTCTGGTACCAAAATAAATATAGAATGGCCATCAAGCCCCCGCCTTCCCCTGCTTATTCGCCCAGCTTCTCACCTTCCTCCTCCGCCCAATCATCTCAAGGCCAGAGCATCCTTCCAACATTGTCCTCACCCTGGGCTTGTCGTGTGGAGTGGTTTGATCTCCAGGGAAATTCTTTGGGCTTTTCTCCTGGCCCAATCCAGGATTTGGCCTCTTCCTCGCAACCAGACCCAACCCACCCAACAAACTAACCTGAGCACTCCGTCCTCAAGCCACCTTCCCTTGGCCCCTCACCTCCTCCCTCTGTCCCGACTCCTTTGGAAGAAACCCCACCCCACTTAGAAGAACCACCAAGCCAACAACACCCATGCTCGGACTATGCCTCATGCACAAGAATTCGTGACTCAATGGTGATACTATATGATTTGGTGTTTGCAGTCTAAAAAGACGTGGACGACCTGCGCTTCCGGCTGGAACTTCTGTACAAGCGAGGGGAGCAAATGGTTTCTATGCTCTCCATTCTTCTCAGCAACCAACACTCTTCAGAACTGGCCACTAGTGCACCGACGACCTCAACGACGTACATCACTCCTGCAATCCAAGCACCAACAACGGGTAACTGAGGGAAAAGCGACAGATCATTTGCATGAACGCTAACGTATGCACATGTGTCAGACTACTTGGGTATTTTGTCAATCTTTTATGTTTCTAGAAGTGTCCTCGTGGGGATCTAGTACATTGTTCTATTTTTTCTGTCAAAAGTCCGTCTTTTTTATTATCTAGCTCGCTAGATAGGTCTGGATGAATTGGTTTCCCTACGAGGCGATTCAGTACATATTGTTTAAATTTTGGTGTTTTCAGTTTTTAGACACAAGCTGAATCGGTTTCCCTCCGGGACAATTCATCACACACATTACTTTGGCATTCATGATGTTACTATAATTTTTTATCTTGGAAGGTAATTTATAGACTCTTACTTACAAAAATAAAAAATAGACAGGTTCCTAACAAGTGGTATCAAACCACTTTCCTTGGCAGGATTTGTGGGTTAATTTTTTTTTTCCAGGGTAGAGACGTGTTCTGACATCTTTAAGCTACATAGATTTGTCATTCAGTGCATAAATCCACAGTCAGGAAAGCATACACACGGGAAATACAAGAGATGCTTAAGTGCACATATGTTGGCCACCCGTGTAACCCTTGATGGTACCCCTTCGAGTGGTAGCGCATCAAACGACACTTGTATATGGACTTGTGCTTCTGCGTACCTTTGGTATATCGAGAGACCCCCTAGCTATCCTAAAATCAACCATGGGTCAATTGATCGGTCGCCTGAATGATATAGTGCCACTGAGAACAACACTCGGGAAGATACTCTCTAGTACCTGGGTAGTTGGGTAGTACGATTAAGGGTATGGTCTATCCTCCTTAGTTAGTGCTTTGAGATATTGGGTCGAGTACTACTGTTGGACCCCGCACGTATATCAGAGAGCTATAGCATAGGGCAAACCCTTGTCTGTAGGCACCCTGAAAACCCTAACCCTTGGGAAGAAAACCAAACAGAAAAGGAACATCGAAGATCTATTTTTGTGCAACCTTTCCTCCAACATTCGGGTTACAAAAGTTACAAACAGAAAAGGAACATAGAATCTCTATTTTCTTGCAACCTTTCCTCCTACATTCAGGTTGCAAAAATTACTATACATTTATTTTATTTTTTTGTTAAGAATTTGGGCATTTCGATACTATGAGATTATTCATATCTGCATAAAACCCTAGCGAAGTAAAAAAAAAAAAAGGAAAAAGAAAATGGAAGACATCTCATTGGATTCCCCTTTTTGCCAATACCCTTATTTGAGACATATCTCATTGGATTCCCCTTTTCACCTAGATCATTTTGACACCTATCATTTTTAACTTTTTTTTACCCCCTGGACCCTTCTTTTAGACCTATCTCGTTGGATTCCCCTTTTTGCACTGATCGTTGTGATACCTATCATTTTTAACCTTTTTTTTACCTTCTCGCACCCTTATTTGACACCTATCTCATTGCATTCTTTTTCTCACACTGAACACACTCATATACATCATTTTTTACTCTTTTTCCATTGTCCCACTTTCCCTCTTTTGTTCCCCTCAACCCATGGCCAACACTCGCAACCAAGAATTCCTTCACCTGCAAGATGAATCCAAACAACAAAGGTAGACATCCAAAGAATGACCCCTGAAATTGCTTCCAATAATTCTCACTCGTACACCTTCGAGGCCAAAGTTACTGGTGAATTGGCAGAGGTTAAGGGTGAATTTTCCTCCCTCACCTAGTGGTTGAAATAGTCCCTTGGCTATCCCTCCCTTGAACAACCTTCCCACTTTGAAGCTGAGAACTCTTCCCGTAATATGGCCCTTCATTCCAATTCCCTTCCTCGTGACCCCCGCCTTCCCCAAGTTGCAGTGAACAAATTTGACGGATCTGATCCCACTGGTTGGGTCACTCAAATGGAACATTATTTCTCCTTGCATGGTATTACTGATGATCTAGCCAAACTTCGTTATGGTGTCCTCTATTTGGATCCATAATGTTGACAATGGTGGCAATGGCATAGAAAGACATGCTAGGGGTATGTTGCTTGGACTCTGTTTGTGGCAGAGCTATGTGACCGCTTTGACATTGGCACCCACTATCTTAGCCATTTGATCAATTTGAAGCAATCTGGCACAACATAATACTTTATATTTTCCTTTGAACACTTGGCTTTCATAACAGAGGGAGTGTATGATTCCTTCTTCCAGGAATGTTTTATCAGTGGCCCCAAAGAGGAAATTTGAGCCCAAGTCCTCATGGATCACCCTCACACTTGGTTGGAAGCTACTCAATGTGCTAAGGAAGCCCAACAAACTTTCTTTTCTCAGACCCGAAAACCTTCCTTTGTTCCTCACACTCGACCTACTAACCCTTCCCCTCCTCCCACTCCCCTCAAGATCCAGAAATTAACTCGGGATGAAATGGAGGAATGTCAACTCAAGGGCCTTTGTTATAATTGTGATAAGAAATATTTTTTGGGGCAGAAGTGTAAGGAAAAAAGGTTGTTTATGGCCATCTTTGAGGATGTTTCTGAAGAAGAGATCGAGACCCCCCCATGTGGAAAAGTTAACCGAGCTAATTGATATTACTCCACCCCCTGACCAACCAGAAGTAGAACCTATCATTTCATTAAATGCTCTCAATGGATTCTCTTCTCCCCAAACCCTCAAGCTCATTGGCTACATTAAGAATCGAAAGGTCATCATCTTAATTGGCAGTGGCAACACTCATAATTTTATTCACCATCGTATTTCCCAAGAAATCCATTGCTATATACATGCAGTCAACAAATTTCAAATCATGATTTCCAATGGTGGTTCCATGCAATGTGGGGGGCGTTGTGAAAATGTGTGTCTCCAAATTGGGCAGTACCACCTGCAATCTCATATGTTTTCTATTGACATGGGTGGTTGTGATATTGTCCTCGGTGCAGAATGGTTACGCACTCTTGGTCACATCCTCATGGATTTTAAGGAATTAACCATGCAATTTCAACATGCGATACAACAATATAAATTCCAAGGAATCACAGTAGGATCTCCTAAGATCATCAGTTCTCATCAAATGGAAAAACTCCTCAAAAAACACCATTCCACCATTATTTCCCAACTCCATTCTATTCAAGCAATTGAGACACCTGTGGTGCATCCTGACCTCCAATTTATCATCTCCAAACACCAAGTTCTTTTTCCACTCCCTAGGGACTTCCTCCTTCTCGTGGTGTTGATGATCATTCCATTCCTCTCATACCCGACAATATTCATGCCAATGTTCTCCCTTATCATCATCCCTTTTCCCAAAATTGTTCAAGAATTGCTAGCCGCAGGTGTTATCCACCCTAGTACTAGCCCTTATTCTTCCCCTGTGGTCATGGTACTCAAAAAAGAAGGTACTTGGCATATGTGTCCCAACTTTCATGCCCTCAATAAACTCACCATCAAAGACAAATTTCCCATTCATGTCATTGATGATCTTTTGGATGAATTAAGTGGTGCCAATATTTTACTAAACTTGATCTACGTTATGGCTACCACCAGATACATATGCAAGAGGAAGACATTCCTAAGACTTCTTTTCACACTCATGAGGGTCACTATAAATTCTTGGTCATGCCCTTTGGTCTATGTAATGTTCCCTCCACTTTCCAAAGTCTCGTGAACCATTTTTTCCATCCTTTTCTCCATCATTTTGTCCTATTTTTCTTTGATGAAAAACTCCTCTATAGTAAAACCTGGGAAAATCATCTTACCCATGTGGATCAAGTTCTCAATATACTCTCTTAGCACCAACTTTTTCTCAAGAATCTAAATGTGCCTTTGGATCTTAGGAAGTGGAGTACTTGGGTCATATTGTCGGCAAGGATAGTGTAAGTGTGGATCCTAATAAAATTGAAGCTATGTAAGATTGGTCATGCCCAAAAACTCTCAAGATATTGCGTGATTTTCTGGGTTTAACAAGATATTATCCCAAGTTTGTTAAGAATTATGGAACAATTGCAATGCCTTTTACTGCTCTCCTAAAAAAGAATTCTTTCACTTGGACTCCAGTAGTTGATCAATCCTTTCAAGCATTCAAAGAATCCATGTGCACAACTCCTGTCTTGGCCCTTCCTGACTTCACAAAGACTTTTTTCCTCGAATGTGATGCCTCCGGGAAAGGCATTGGCACAGTACTCATGTAAGAGGGTAGACCCTTGGCCTTCACTAGAAAAAAACTCTCAGAGCGACATCTTGGCCAATCAATTTATGAAAAGGAAACGTTAGCTATTATGCATGTTGTGGATCTATGGCGTCCTTATCTATTGGGGAAACACTTCCAAATTAAAACCAACCATCAAAGCCTCAAATATTTCCTAGAACAAAGGATTTCATCCCAGGAGCAACAAAAATGGATGACCAAGCTATTTGGCTATGATTATTAGATCATTTATAAGAAGGGAAAATACAATGTAGCGGCTGATGCTCTGTCCAGAAAGTATGAAGAAGAAGGATCCCTTTTTTCCCTCTCCTTCATTGTACCAGATTGTCTCCAAGATGTTCGCCAAGAATGGTTGCAAGACCCAAAAAATTATCGACTGATCCAACAATTGCAAGAGAATTCACCTGTTTCTCCAGCATACTCTTGAAACAATGAAGAGATTCGTTACAAGGCCATCTAGATTTAATCCACCAGTCACAACTTAAACCCATGGTGCTTTCTTAGCTTCATGCTTCACCCACAACAGAGCATTCTGGGTTTACCAAAACCTATGAACGAGTTAAACGTTCTTTTTTCTAGGATGGTATGAAACAAGACATTCACACCTTTGTGGTTGAATGTGATGTTTGTGAACACAACAAGGGGGAAATTTTCAAAGCTTTGGGCACACTACAATTGCATCCAATTCCACCATCTATTTGGAGGGATATTTATATGGATTTCATTGTGGGCTTACCTAAATATGGAAATAAGTCAGTCATCATAGTGGTAGTTGATCGTCTTTCCAAATATGCTTATTTTTGTGCTCTTCAACACCCATTCACATCATCCACAATGGCTCAGATTTTCATGGATCATATTTTCAAGCTTCATGGCATGCCTCATTCTATTGTATCTGACGGAGATCCCACTTTTACCAACAATTTTTGGCAAGAACTATTCAAGGTCTAGGGCACACAATTACATCTCAGTACTGCTTATCACCCACAGATTGATGGCCAAACTGAAGTTGTCAACAAGTGTTTGGAAACATATTTGAGTTGTTTTGCTTATGACCGGAAACATCAATGGGCTTAGTGGTTACCCCTAGCTGAATGGTGGTATAACACATCTTACCATACTGCTACCCGCATGACTCCTTTTTAAGCAATATACGTACAAAATCCCCCGTCAGTTCTTTCCTACATACCAGGGGTCTCAAAGGTTTAAGAGGTTGAAAAAAATATTAAAGTTCGTGCTGCCATTCTCCGTGCTCTCAAAGACAATTTGGTCATGGCTCATAATCGTATGAAACAACACGTAGATCAAGGAAGTTCAGAACGCAAATTTGCTACAAGAGACTAGGTGTTTCTTCGTCTACAACCTTACAAGCATACTTCACTCAAAGTTGAACATTGTGAAAATCTTGCTCCCAAGTTTTATGGTCCTTATACCATTCTCAAGCACGTGGGATGAGTGGCCTATGAGTTAGCTCTGCCCAGTCAGTCTAAGATCCATCCTTTTTTTCATGTCTCATGCTTAAAGAAGGTGATTGGGACTAAGTTTCAAACTCAAACCAATCTTCCAGAGTCAGATGTTGAAGGTTCCATATGGTTGCAACCACATGCAGTATTGGACCAACGTGAACATCGTCTTCGTTAGTGCACCATCAACAAGGTATTAGTGCAGTGGAATGATACAACTCCAGAAGATGCCACCTGGGAGTCGACCACTATTCTCTAGGAATTTCCTCATCTCAAGCCTTGAGGACAAGGTTGTTCTTCAAGGGGGAGAGCATGTTAGGGACCTAAACCCCTAACTTCTCATGTAATAAAGGTCAATACTAGTTAATAAGGCCTATTTAATAAATATGAACAAGTCAATGTAAGAAGGCCTAATATAAGCTTTCGCTTCTAAAAAGATCTTCCTCTAGAATGTTCTTTAGAAGATAGAATTAGTATAAATAAGAGTATAAGGTATGAGAGAGATTTGTCTTGAGAATTATTGTAATAGATATTTTCTCTTCTGGAGGTTTCCCCCTCGAAGAGGCAAGTGACCATTTCTCCCTATCAATAAAGGTATTATTTTGGTGTTGTCGTTCTATATATTATGTTGTTCCACTGCTATATTTATGTTCTTTGTTGTTATTCCACTGGTATTCACTGCAATATTGTTGTTTTATTCTATTATAATAGATCTGGTGCCTAACACCCAGTGACCTCAAGGGATCAAAGTAGTAATTTCGATAGTGAATCCTACTATCCCCTCTCTTGATCACCCACTAGTAAATCTAGGTATATGAAATGGATGAGGTTAAAAGGTGTTTGAGTACTTGCCTGGAACAAGAACACTTTATAGCATTTATATGATCAATTCCAAGTACAAACATGCAATTGAAACCTCGTAAGACACTAGATAATGATAATTTTCTATAGTTGGTACAAATTTGCAGTGGTACAACAGTTTACAATAGCAATATTAAGTTTGTAACAACAAATAAAAGAGACCAGAAATGCATCAATTGACAAGGAAAACTTAGCACATATCCAATAGATTAATGTCCAATTGTTTGAAGCAATTTATGGGCATGTTATACCACCTTTAGATCAATGTATGTAGCAAAGTAGATAATATTGAGATGGATGTAGCAAACTTTTGCAACAACAACAAGTTTTCAATCAAATTAGCTCAAGTTAGTGTTAGTTAAGTTAGTAGATATCTTGAGAGATTGAGAATAAAGAGTTTTTTTTATCACTTTCACCACAAGAGAGATTTAATGATTAGTGCCTTAGGGCTATGGAGTCTGTACAACAACAATGATATCTCTTAGATATGAAACTAAAAAAGATCTAAGAGGTAGGGTTTAAACTCTAAGGTGCTAGCACATTAGGGCCTTAGGGTTTAATCCTTAAGGAGAATGGTTTTGATAGAATACAAACACTTTTGGGCTCTAGAAACCTTTCCTCCCTTCTTAAGTACTTCAACTAGGTCACAATCAAGAGTCTAGAATCAAACTCTTAAAGTGCTAGCACTTTAGGGATTTAGGAGTTTAACCCTAGGTAGGATTTTCTTCACAAATTTATGGATGAAATTAATCTTGTGAGAGGAAGAAGCATGTATTATCCTCTCTTAAGGATTTATCAAGCAAGATGTTCAATATGAACAAGTAAAATTTACCATAAACATTCAATAGCATGAAATGAAATAGCAAAAAATTACTTACTTCACCAAGATATGAAAAGAATAAACCCTAATTTTGGCAATACCATCCAAAAATCAACAAAAGAGCATCCACATTTGACCTCCAAGAGATAGTGCATGAGCAAAAAGAGCTAGTAACCCCAATATAGCAAAAATTTCAAAAGTAGTCTCTCACATGTGTGAGAATAATGTGAGGATAAAATGAAATGACAAGGTCCTCTATTTATATGAGGCCTTGCAAACCAATTTGTCCACTTTAATTTGTCAACAAGAAATTAGAAGAGGGTTGACCCCCTCAAATTTTCTTTTCAATTTACAAAATTTAAATTTACATGAAATAAAACCCTAAAGAGGGTGACATCATGCCCCTGTAGGGTGACACTAGGCTCATAAGAGTGACGTCAAGGATAAAAAGGTGGAATGTTGGGCCTCCATAGGCCACATGTCTCTCTCTCTTGTGCCAAGGTCCATGCTACATGCCTCCTCCATCAATCCATCGAACCCTATCCCCTAGGTGATGTCATGGGCTAGAAGGGTGATGTCTAGGCCTCCAAAGGCCAACGTTCAAGTGGAGAAGGGTGGAGTCTCATCCTCTAGCCATGCCAATATTTCTCCAAAGGCAACGTCCTCCAACATCAAGGTGCAACGCTCATCATCAAATGATGTCGTAGATGTGGGGTCTAGCATCCATCATGTGGGCAAGGTCCTGCAAAGACAAACAAATAGCCCTCCAAGGGTCCACAAGTCATATGAATCATGCCAAGTAAGACACATATAATAAGAGAACCACCCAAATATGTGCATCAAACCCCCCTTTTTAAATTAAACAAATGTTCAAGACCTTATAAACTTGGTCAAATTTAGGTATGGGAAGGGTGTCAAGGTGCCCTATTGGGTAAGTCAATCCCCAAGACAAAGGATGTCTCCCAATAAAACCCCATCTAAGTCATGAAATGAATATGAGGTGGATTGGGGAAAGACTTCTATGCATGAGGTTCTTGACATACAAGGATTTTCATTGTCTCATTTACAGGTGCCTTTGTAGAGGGTGCATTGCCCTTAATCAACGATGCAATATTTTTACAAGTCCTTTATTTCCATTAATAGGTTATGGTCTAAGCATTGATTACTATGTGCAATGGAAAGTAAAGAGTATTGCAATGCCACTTGAATCTAGAAACACACATAGTTCTATATGCAATGGAAAGTAAGTGACACCACCATATATATTTCCTCAACAAGTGAGACATTTATTAATTATGTGATTTCTTTTGCAGGAACTTCATTTTTTGTAGAAGCATTTTATTGTTCTCGGGACTTCATGGCGAGCATCAAGAAGGATAATATTGGCTTCTATATTTTGCTAGCTACAACACCTCTGGACCTTTAGCCCCTTCTTCCCATGAAATGAGGTAAAATCCCTTCTTGGGGTTAATGAACTCGTGAACCCAAAAAATGAGGAGATAGAGGGGAAAAAGTGTGGAAAGTGGTAAATATGAATGGGAGTGGTACAATGACCTTTCAAGGAACTACCCAGTAGAAACCCTTCTCCCGAGGGTGACCAATTTACTAGGATACAATGACAACCACTAAGGTGAAATTAGGTAAAAGGTATAATTTCGAAACAAATTTTCTATAATCAAGAAAGGATTCTTTGTAACATGCTCAAATGCTTCAAATATTAAAGTGAAACTTACCATGATACTAGAATTGTTACCTCATGAAGAAATACCTATTGTCTTCTGGGATCCATACCTGATGTTTTTGTATTGTTGGCGATGAGTGGTGATCAAAACCATGAATAGGAGGGACCCTGCGGGATCTGTCGTTCAATCTGACTCTCGACACTCCATGTCTTCTACCTGTGGGCCTCGAGACATGATCTCCTTAGTTACCCCTATCCTGGGGGGTAACATTTGGCTCCTACATGGGGACATGTACTCATCTTAAAGCACATGAGAACCTCAACATCTCTTGGTATGACATGTGCCTACACACATTGAAACAAGACACATTGGGATATCGAGGGGTGGCGCACTCACCCTTTAATCATATGAAGAAATATGCTAACTATAAAAAATCTAGAGGAAAACTTGAAAATAATTTTTTTTGACATTTTTATTCTAACATATCAATATGAGTATGAAAAGCATATAAATATGGCATAACAATATGCAATTATGCAAGAAAAGAATATGTAAATCATAAGCATGTATGCAAATCCAAGCAAGATGCAACTACACTACCATGATATGCATGATGCAACATATATACAATGCAATACAGGATGAAAATTCCTAACCTAACCTACCTACTCTAATCTATTTTAATCCAAGAAGTCAAGTATCTTCCCCACAATGGGGCTTGACAAGTTGTCCACTAACAGATAGTGGTTGTTCCCTTCCCTCTGGCATGGATATATAGTAGGAATCATTGACATACTTCCCTTCAATCCTGTAGGGACCTAGCCAAAATTTCTCAAATTCCTTGTGGGTATTGAGCTTGTCCTTCTTCGTATCCCACACTAAGACCAAATATCCTTGTTTGTAATACCCTCCTTTGAGATCAGTTGCTTCTTATATTACTCTGGTGTATTTCTTCAAGGGAGGGGGTGGGATTCTATTGTAAGAATATCTTCTTGGATTTCCCTAATCAACAACTCTTCATCACCTATTTTCCATATTTTGGCGGAGCCAACTTCTTTGTTTTTTACTTGTCTAGTTGCGGTTGATAACCTTCCCTTCTAGACCATATTGTATCATCAATGTCATCTTCTTGTGTGAAAGGAAGATCATCCCAGTCTTGGGAAACGTTAGGGCTATAAATCAAGATACTCACCCCCTTTTGTGTCTTTGTCTTGTTCCATAACAAGGTGGTAGGATTCTACCAAGGCATTATTCCTTATATATATATATATATATATATATATATATATATATATATATATATATATATATATATATATATAGATATATATATATATATATATATATTATGCAAATGTAACTTCTCCTCATTACCTTGTGTGAGAATTTTCATGAGACAAAGTTCATTGTGTTTGTCAAGTGGATTTTGGCTACCATCTCCCTCGGTCCATATCACCTCATCAATGTTATCTTCTTTTGCAAAGGGAAAAGTGGCCCGGTCTTGAGGGAGGAAAGGATTTACGAATTTGTAGTTACGGTGGCTATCTCCATAATTAGGTCTTTCAATGTGTTCCCTCCTCTTTGGATTATTATACAAGGTGATATGACCTTGGGCCTTGACTGGGATGGTTGCATAAGACAAGTCCCTTTTTAGACTCCCACCTAGAGTGGAAACCCATTCCCTAGATAATAACATTCCGCAAGTGTCAGATACATCAATGACAACAATATCCGTTATGATGGGAAAATCAGGATAGTCAACAAAGTGGAATTAAAGACCTTCAATCAAACCACATACATCGATACCTTATGACTCGAATCCACAAACATTCTCATAAGGCCCTGTGATATTCATCCCTAATTAGTTCATGACCTTCAAACCCATCATATTAATAGACTCCATAGAATCAAGCATGCGGTTATGAAGACACATGTCATTTTTTTCCAAGGAGACGAGAAAGGGTGCTTGTTCCTCCTCAGTTTGCTCAAAATGACCAGTTCGTAATAGTACAAAAGGTTCTTCAAACAACTCTTGATAATACGAGAACCTTCTTACCTCTTTCAAAGAAGGGATTTCCAACATCCCGTGAATCCTTTTAACCCTTTGCAAGATATCAACCATGTTAGTGCTTAGGTTTGTCGTATCATCCCTAGGTTTTGGAGGGGATTTTGGTTGAGGAGATCTAGGGTTTTGGAAGAGGTTGGGGTGCATCCCTAGCGTACACTCGAGACACTCTAAGACTCTCCCTTGACTACTCACTCATTCGACTCAAGCAATCCATCCTAGCCTTTCTTACGTCTTGATTCTTTCTCTCATAGTTGCAATGGTGTGATATTGGGGAATTCTTGGGAAACACAGTAAATATGGAATCCATGGTATCAAGAAAATTCACATGGTCATGTCCCCCATGAGTAATTCTTGGGCATTCATGTTCAAAATGAGAATATCTGCAAGGTAAGAACCAAGGGGCCTCTTCTTGACTTGCAACACTTTGGGGATCCAAGGTGTTTGGAGCCCTTCGTTCATTTGGAGCACAAAGTCTCCCTGGTTGACTGGCCCCTTTAGGATTCACCTTAGAAGGACGCTTTGGGGCTTGCAACAATGCCCTTTCCAAATTAGTGATTATGTTCATCATCAAGTTTGGTTCCTAGTGAGGTCATTCATAGTCTCTTCAAGTCGTGCCCATGGAGCGCAAGTATATTGAGTGGACTCAACATTGTGTATTGTCTTTGGTTTAGTATCATCCTTAGCTCTCTAGGCATAGAAAGGTTTTTCATTGCATGATGAAAGATTACCCTCAATTTTGACAACCATTTGTTGGGCTTCTTGAATGGTTGTAGGCCCCCTTGACATTGACTAAATACTGAAATTTTACCGAGAAATATTTGATATAGAGGAAGAGAAGGTAATCCTTCCCAGGGTAATGGCTGCTAGGTATCTGTTGAAATAATTTTTCAAATCTGGTATTAAAGTCTCTTACAGTTTCATTTTCCAATTTCTTGATTTTGGTAAGTCAAGTCAACAATATGTTTAGATCTTCTTTAGTGCTCCATCTCTTAAGAAGATGGAGCACTAGTCTTGATCCATAGTCTTGATGCTCTTATCAGGAAGACTATCATACCATGTCCTAGCAACATTGGTAAGAGTAGCCGAGAAATTTTTTATTACTAATTCTTCGACGTCATTACTCATAGGATTAAGTTGAAAGAAGGCCCAAAAATCACTCATATGCTCTTCAACAATGGTCACATCATTACCAAAGAACTTGGGAAACCACTTCTCATATTTGGGAGGCATCTATCGGGGGTAGCCTGAGATAGCTAACATGTCCAAAGGCTTGAAAAGATTGGATTCCCATTGCTTTTTGAGCCATCATGTTCAAAGGAAGGTTTCCACCAAATAAGGATTTCACCATTGGAGAGTTACAGGGAATCCTTCTCTTGTAGGTCTTAGGAGGGTTAGTGTACCTCCTTGGAGTTTGTGGAGTCACCAAATGACTGACCCTAG
This sequence comes from Picea engelmannii, assembly GCA_009831015.1. Taxonomy (NCBI): domain Eukaryota; kingdom Viridiplantae; phylum Streptophyta; class Pinopsida; order Pinales; family Pinaceae; genus Picea; species Picea engelmannii. Next base: position 60,977 of record ML810802.1, on the reverse strand, counting down.
ATCATCAAATAAATGTGAGGGAATCGCCCTCAGTGGAGTCACCAAGTAAGCTTATATGATAAGGGCTTCGGGAAAATCTTACCAAAAGATATGTCGTTGAGGAGAATGACTCAATCCTCCCTAACAACAATGCCAAAATGTTATCGAATAATTTGTAGTTGTGCAAAGCCCAATGCAAGATCACCAAATCTTGCGTAACTACAAAAAATCCTACCAATGTCACCTTAGTAAGAAATCCCCTCGTTTTAGTGATGGAGGAGGTCCACCACAGGGGAGGCTTCCCCAATGACCTCAAGGGATCAAAGTAGCAAGTTTGATAGCCAAGCCTACCACCCCCTCTCTTGATCACCCAATGATAAATCTAGGTCTGTGAAATGGATGAGGTTAAAAGTTGTTTGAGTGTTTGCCTGGAACAAGAACACTTTATAGCATTTATATGATCAATTACAAGTACAAACATGCAATTGAAACCTTGTAAGACACTAGATAATGATAATTTTCTATATCTGGTACACATTTGCAGTAGTACAACAACTTACAACAACAATATTAAGTTTGTAACAACAAATAAAAGAGACTAGAAATGCATCAATTGACAAGGAAAACTTAGCACATATCCAATATATTAATGTCCAATTGTTCGAAGCAATTTATGGTCATGTTATACCACCTTTAGATCAATGTATGCAGAAAATAAAATAGTATTCAAATGGATTGATCCGGGGGATCAAAAAATGATCCAAAATCAAAGTGTTCTAAAGTTCTCGACAAGGGTTCCATTATGTATATATCATCCTCATGATCCCAACGCAACTTGAATGGGCTCAAACAGAGTTCGTATGGAAAAGTTATCATGTTCTGGCCGTTTTCCGAAACAAGAAAAAATTTTGTTCATTGTGCAGTCTGTATAGGATGATGTGGCAGCTGACTGGGCAGTCGTACTACCATGTGGAAACTGACTGGGCAAGTGGCATGGAAGGGTGATGACGTGGACCAATGGAATGCCAACGCGTGGCAGGTGACTAGTGCGTATGTGGGCCAATGGCAGGGTGCTATGTGGCCCACTCAGGGACTGCCACATGGAACCCCACCAGGATGTAAAAGGTTGGTTGGACTCCACGGGGGTTGAAACTTTGACCTCCGAGTTGAATGGACATGCACTGGTCGGACTCACCAATCCGTATGCTGGGTGTTTCTTACCCTGTAATAGCACCGTTTGTATTTAATTTTGAATGGTGGTAGGTTTGGCGGTAGGGCTGAAGATTAGCCCTAGCCCATGGACTCTGACACATTTCCACAACTAACCACAATAGAACCAGGAGTGGAAGCAATGGGGGTGGACAGTTAACCTAGGCCATGGCCACATGTGCCATGCGACCGACCTCAGGGAATTAGGCACTACAATTCTGCTAACGGTGTGCCAAAAGTGCCCCAAATGCTCGAACTGTGCACGGAGCTAGGTTCTGAGTGCGTGAGCCAGGTTTTGGCACGGGTGTGAATTTGGAGGTGGATTTTCCTGTACAAGAAGGAGAAAGTTTCAAGGAGGCATAACTTCTTAATGTTTTGACCAAACCAGGTGCAGAAAAATCCTAGACAGGGGTTTTTGACAGTTCTGGAGCCATTAGAGATGTTATATTTTCCATTTGAGCATTGTAAATTGTTTTTTTTCACATATTGATCACTTAATGAAAGAGGACCATTGGAAGCTAGACCAAGAGATGTAGCCCAAGAGAGGGGTGAACTCCTTTATCATTTGTTTTGTTATGTGTGATATTTGATGGTTGTTTATCTCTGTTATTTCTGCAATTTTAAGTTCCAAAACTCACTAAAAATCTATGTGCTTGCAAATTGATCCATTTCCCAAGTCACATAAAATTTCACTTGCATGTTGTAAAAGCCTTCAATATCAAATCATGGATGTAGCAAACTTTTGAAACAACAACAAGTTTGCAATCAAATTAGCTCAAGTTAGTGTTAGTTAAGTTAGTAGATAGCTTGAGAGATTGAGAACAAAGAGTTTTTTTATCACTTTCACCACAAGAGAGCTTTAATGTTTAGTTCCTTAAGGATATGGAGTCTTTATAACAACAATGATATCACTTAGAGATGAAACTAGCAAATATCCAAGAGGTAGGGTTTAAACTCTAAGGTGCTAGCACATTTGGGCCTTAGGGTTTAAACCTTAAGGATAATAGTTTCGTTAGAGTACAAGCACTTTTGGGCTCTAGCAACCTTTCATCCCTTCTTAAGTACTTTAACTAGGTCGCAATAAAGAGTCTAGAATCAAACTCCTAAAGTGCTAGCACTTTAGGGAATTAGGAGTCTAACCCTAGGTAGGATTTCCTTCACAAATTTATGGATAAAATTAACCTTGTGAAAGGAGGAAGCACTTATGATCCTCTCTTAGGGTTTTATCAAGCAAGATCTTCAATATGAACAAGTGAAATTTACCATAAACATTCAATAGCATGAAATGAAATAGCATAAATTTACTTCACCAAGATATGGCAAGAACAAACCGTAATTGCAGCAGTACCATCCAAGAATCAACGAAAGAGCATCCACACCTGACCTCCAAGAGATAGAGCATGAGAAAAAAGAGTTAGTAACCCTAATATAGTGAAAATTTCAGAAGTAGACTCTCACATGTGGGAGAAGAATGTGATGATAAAATGAAATGGCAAGGTCCTCTATTTATATGATGCCACACAAACCAATTTGTCCACTTTAATTTGTTAACAAGAAATTAAAAGAGGGCCGACCCAATTTTGTAAATCTTGTCTCGGGGAAAGTATCGACGAGGGTCTGGAATGTGACTTCTCGGTGACATCGATGAAAAATATCAGAATATCTCATAAATGTCGCAAGACCTCAAAAAAATACAAAAATACTCATTTATTTTCAAATTTTTAAGCATCTAAAGAAACAACAACATCAAATAGACACATTTCTACATAAATATGAAAATACAACTAATAAATAAGATGCATAAGATGTCAAGTGGTCACATATCATTACTAAATTGAAAATTCTAAAACATGTTCCCGATAGGATGATACAAAATCACATCAAATGATCAAAATAAATGTATCTCATGAGATGAATCATTATGAGGCATCTCCATACTAAATAGTACACAATAAAATGAAAATGATAGATCATAGGAATCCAAATCATCGTCGATTCCCTCTAACCCTTTTACAGGTAAAGGGCACCACTCTTCCTTTGGAAGCAGTAGGTGGTTGTGGAGGTACTCAGGATGACCTTGGAGTGGAAGATCCATCTAACCCAGATCCTCCAGCTGAGGTGGAAGGTAATGGGGATGAGGTCCCAATGGACCCAAGTCCAACTGCAGGTCTGACTCTTTGTGGAGGTGGTGGCGACATTGGCTACACCTGAAGATCAATATCCTCAATATCTGTATCCAATGGAAGCAGAACATCCTCCTCCTCCTCCTCCTTCGTTGTCACCTCCTTCCCCAAATCATCTGCATGCTCCTCCTGCTCCAACCACTTAGGTGCCTCCTCCATCTCACGCTCCTCAATATCCACCCTCCACTGACTAGTGGTTTCAATGTCATCCAATGAAATGGCCTCTATGTTAGGTTCTTTGTCAAGTTACTTCACCCACAACCTTAGATTGTAGTAGACATATACCAATTCATTAAGGCGTTGGGTACCTAAACTGTATGAACATTGAGGGCCATTGTTAGTGATGGTAAATTGTAGTAAATTAAAATTAAAAATTAAAAAATATAAACAATTAAAATTTTTATTGTTGCATTTTTGAACATTTCTAACCCAATGTGCTTCTTGGAGTGTATATTTTCAAATACACTCCAATTGTGTTCACACCCTGAAGAACTGCAAGTTTGACTAAGCACCCAAATGACAAGTTTCTACAACTTTGGGAGCTTTCCATAATAGTATTTCCACCAGACATCTACAATCAATCAAATGAAAGGATGACAACGAATTACATTTCCATCAAGTAATACATGTCAAATGTAATATATAGAAAGGAATAAACACAATTTGAAATTGAAGCTTACCTGGCATCCTTGTGGTCCTAGCTTGGACAACCATATCATATCCCAAAATCCTGGATTCCATCAAAAATATCTCATTCCATTTAGAAATATATGAGCATTCGGCTGGAGTTAGCACCATCCTCTGAACACATTGGAGAAAACCATCAATGACCTCACCATCAAAATTAAATCCACAAGCATAAGTGAATGCAGGGTTGAGGTAGATCCCTACTACATGAATGGGATGATGCTGAGTGTTATTCCATCGCTCATCAATCACACCCCATATCTGAGCTCTCTTGGTGAGTCCTTCCTCTCCTTTGTCTTCATAGTATCGGTAGATAGCTTCCTTGGCCCTATCCATGGCCTCATACAAGTATCCCATTGCAGGCTTCTCACCATCAACCTATCAAAGAACCTTTACCAAAGGTTCACTAATGGTACATACCTCACCTACTCCACTCCAGAATCTTTGGTCATGTCTCACAAGTTGGGCTATGGCTTGCCCATGTTGTTTGGTGCTATAGACACAAGCATCCCACTCATCAGAAATAAGCATTCTCTGTAACTCTAACATACTCTTGAGGAGCGAATGAAGAGAAATGAAGCTGGTGGCGAAACGTGTGATCGCGAGATGCACCAACTCTTCGTTCCATGTGAACCATTTCATGAGTGAAATAACAAATGTGTGATTATATATATATATATATATATTGTCACATCCGAGTTGAATCATTGATTTCCTTGATCCAAGGAAGTTTTCCCATGTTCTCTAGCATCAAATCAATGCAATGGGCGGCACAAGGACTCTAGTACAAGGATGGATACCTCTCCATAATTATCCTCCCAGCAACAACATAATTAGCAGCATTTTTCATGATGACTTGGACAACATATTGCGGGCCTATCTCTCAGATAACGCCATCCAACAACTCACATAATAATTTTTCATCTTTTGTATATGCACTTGCATCAACACTTTTGACAAACATCGTCCCCTTGGGAAAATTAACCAATAGGTTTAGAATTGAACTTCCCTTCCCATCAGTCCACTCATCTGACATCATAGTGCATCTAGTGGTCTTCCATGTTTCCCTGAGTTGAGATAATATTTTTGTGCAATCGAAATTTTCACCTTGAAGGAGATGCCCTCTCAAATCATGATAGGAAGGGCCCCTGTACCCCAGTCCAACTATAGCAGAAACTTCAAACATGGAATGGTAGAAAGGGTTCTTGGCAATGTTCAAAGGTATATCACTCCAAAGAAAACATTCGGCCACAATCTTGTTGGCATCCTCCTTTTTTTTTGTAATCATTGACTGAATATAAGGTTTCCCCCTAGGTGTTGACCTCGACACAAAGAAAAGTGAGGTTGATGAGTGGACTGCAGAAGTTGAGGGCCCTGTGGTTGAGGAGTGGGATTGTGGTACCCCTCAGAGGTACTTTTTCCGATGTTTCTAGCTGTAATTTCATTTTTGCAAGCCTCCTTTGCATCCCTCTTATTAGCCATGTCAATGATTGTTTGGTTTGCAATACGCATAATTTTCAGGTTAGTATTGTCACAAGCATCCACATCAAACCCATTGATTTTGGCAAGGTAGTATTTCAAGCGGCTGATTCCTCCAACAACAACAAAAAAATCCGCAAAGATTGCATGTCAATATTTGCCTATTGGGAAGTTCTATTGGTTCACCATACACCCACATTGGATCCAATGGCTTCAACATTTTGTTTAGATGAAAATATCAAACCTATGGCACGAAAAAAAACAAAATAAGCACATGATAATGCAAAGTTTAAATAATGAGAGCAAGATGAATGTGGAATGATTCAATCTTCTATTCAAAAACAACAACAAGAGGCACATTGCAAATCCTACCATAAGTCTAGAAAAACAAACAAATGAAAGAAAAACATTGTATACATACCTGGAAATCTTGATGGTTTGAATCCCCACTCCACGATCTCTCTGTTAATGGAAAAAAGATCCTTGGCTTTCTCCTTCCTGGACAAATGCACAATGTTCTCTCACACCTTTGTAGCTCTCTCACACTCTTGCAATTGAACAATGAAAAGAAAAAACCCCACCTGCGACCTTAAAACCCAACTCCAATGCATTTTTTCATGATTTAAAGCAACAGACCAATATTTTATGTTGACTCACGATATATTCCTCAAGTGCCACGATATATTGAATGTGTCGCGACACATTCAATATATTGGAAATCACATGGTATTTTGAACCTGATATATCAGACAGTGATTTAAATCAGCGATATATTCGATAAATTCGATCTATCGTTGAGATTTACAACATTGGGCCGACCCCCTCAAATTGTCTTTTCAATTTACAAAATTTAAATTTACATGAAATAAAACCCTAAAGAGAGTGATGTCATGCCCTAGTAGGGTGATGCTTGGCTCATAAGAGTGGCGTCAAGGATAAAATGGTGGAACGTTGGGCCTCCAAAGGCCATCTCTCTCTCTCTCTCTCTCATGTGCCAAGGTCCATGCTACATGCCTCCATCAATCCATCAAGTGATCCATCAAACCCTATCCTGTAGGTGATGTCATGGGCTAGGAGGGTGACGTCATGGGATAGGAGGGTGACATATAGGCCTCCAACGACCAATGTTCAAGTGGATAAGGATGGAGTCTCATCCTCTATCCATGTCAAGATGATTCCAAAGGCAACATCCTCCATCATCAAGGTGCAATGCTCATCATCAAATCGTGCCCCAGATGTGGGGTCTAACATCCATCATGTGGGCAAGGTCCTGCAAAGACAAACAAATACGCCTTCCAAGGGTCCACAATTCATATGAATCATGCCAAGTAAACCACATCTAATAAGAGAACCACCCAAACATGTGCATCAAACCCCCTTGTTCAAATTAAACAAATGCTCAAGACCTTATAATTTTTTCCAAATTAAGGTATGGGAAGGGTGTCTGTGATGTCCCTTTCCAAGTGACCACTCCAATTGGATGATGTAGTAGCCTAGATAACTCCCATAGGCTATAGACAACAAAGAAAAGGGGGTCAAGGTGATTATTTGATGTCACTTGGTTCAAAAATGTTATATTTCTAAAGTGACATTGAGTAATTAATTAAAAAAGTGTTTTAAGTTATTTGATTTTATAAAGTCACTTTACTTTATTAAAAGGGTAAAAGGGTCCAAAAAGGGTCAAGAAGGAAATAAAGGAGAATGAGAACGCCCTCTCTCATTATGCATTGTTATTTTCTCTAAAACAAATTTGAGAGAGTTTTTGTGGCTTTGGCTCTTGAGTCAAAAATCCCTAAAGGAAGATTGGATTCGATGGTTAGACTATCCACTGTAGTCGGTCGTGGAGGAAAGATCATTCAGATCTTTCAATGTACTTCATTGTGGTTGAGTTTCTCATCATTTGGCAGTGGATTTTTTTATTGTGGAGGTTGATTTGATTGAATAAGGCAAGTTCTTTTATGCAGGGTTGATTTCCCTTGGTAAGGAGGTTGATTTCTCGAGGTTGGTGGTCGAGTTATCTTGTATTGGGGTCGAAATTTCTTACTGGAGGATTTCTTGAGGTTGGGAAGTATTCTATTGTTGGTTGGGTCGAATTCCTTGCCCAAGAGGACGAGTTCCTTTGTTGTGGGTCGAAGCTCTTGGTGGAGGCCGAATTGGTGCTATAGGGCTGAGTTTGGATAGTAAGGAGGGTGAATTCCTTGGTTGGATCATGTTAGTTAGCAGAGGAAGTTGTCTTTTCTTTGTTGGGCGTATTTTCTGGGAAAAAGTTTGATATTGCAGTTCATTTTCCAACCATTTGGGGAGGTCGATTTGTGCGCATCAGAGCTGCACTTTTCTCATAAATATCATATTTTGTGTATGAGAGACTAGCTCATTTTTATGAGGAAAGTCTGAGCCATTGTGGCATCTTGCAAATGTAACAGGTCGTTTTCTATGGAAAGGGGTGATTTATCTCTACGTGAGGTCGATATTGGGAGAAACAAAAGTTTCATTGGAGGGCAGTCTTTTAGCATATCTATTCTTCCAGCCAATAAGGAACTATCGCCTGTAAATGTATCATCTAGACCTGTGAGTTGTTACTAATGTCATTGTTTAGTTAAAGCTGGTAATAAATAGATTTATCTCTGTTGTGTTTTTTGTGTTATATCAACTATGAGTTAAGGTCCTTTTATATGATTGATGTTATATATATTTACTCTATTAAAAGGAACATTTGACACACCCAAATCATATGCAAACCACCCATAACACTTCAAAAATCCATCTAGAAATACCCCAACAGTAAATTGGGGAGTCCCATAGTGAAAAGTAACCTACAACCTAAGTGTTTGAAAAAAGTCATCACCATGAAATGGCCATAAATTGTTATAGTAGCAAGGAAAATTTGTGCTATCAGAGGGTGGGTTATTATAGTGTCAAGGCACCCTATTGGGTAAGTCAATCCCCAAGTCAAAGGATATTTCCCAAGAAGACCCCATCTAAGTCACGAAATGAATATGAGGTGGACTGGAGCAAGACTTCTAGGCATGGGGTTCTTGACATATTGTTGGAGATTTGCAACTTCGGTCAGTCATTCTCCACAAGAAAGTACAAGAAGACCCATCTACACCATTACAAAAACCCCAAGAAGAAGTTGAAGACCCAGGAAGAGAAATCAACCCCATAGGAAAAAATAATAATAAAATTGAAGACCCAGAAATAAGAAGTTGGCCCCAGACTGGCGCCTAGATCAGTGTAAATACAACACTGGCTCATTTCATTTTGACAGTGAAACAACTCCTTTTGCAGTGCACGCAAGGCAGTTGCAGCTACAGCTTTTAGTAATTTCACTATTTCTAGTTTTTTTGGTATCTTGGATGGTGCGACACACTTGGAGAAGCTCTTGCTTGGTTATTTTGGATCATCTTATTGAGGTGCTAGTTCTTGGAGATGCTAGACTTGGGGAGGATCTTCTTTGTATGGTATTTTGGCTATTGATGGTGATGTATTAGTAATATCTTGGATTGAATTCTTCTAGAGAAAGGTTGTTGAGTTTTCTCCCAAGTTTGGGTTTCCCAAGACAAGCTCTTGTGTTATTGTGTTGTGTTCTTGTGTTTATTGTGCATGGTTGATATTTCTAGATCTTTTTGTTTCCGTTGCATTGTTATAGTTGAGATTTTTAGTGTATAGTTATTCTATGATAATTGATGTATGAAAGTGAATCTTATTATTAATCATAAGGTAATAACTATCAGATTTGAGAAACATATAAAACACCAACATGGTATCAAAGCTAGTTGAAATATTATCAATGCACAGCTACAGTTACAATTGCAGTTGTAGTTGCTAGTTACATTTGCAGTTTCTAGTCGATAGTTATAGTTGTCAGTTTCCAGTTGCGCAAACCTCGATATTAGAAGACAAACTCGATGGTGCTACAAATTTCAAAGTTATACACTTATATATGTTTCCAAGTTATATCATTTAGCAAAGTATGAGGGTGTTTGTAGGGGATGTACAAGGGACCTTGTCCAAGAAATGACCCAAAGGGATCATTGTATCTAGTGCATTCAAAGGAATAACACACCCTCCATAGAAATTAAGACTCTAGGATTTCATATCAAGTTTGATATTTTTATATTGTTCCATCTTAAATAAATATTGTAACTGGGACAACAGTCTTTAGAGATCTATTACAACTACGTATTTTTTCTATCAAATGTTTTGAATATTGTTAGTATAATGATCATTGTGTAAATGCTCATTGTTTAATACTAATGATGCACACATTTATCATATGGAATTGATCTCTTCTACGAGATGTTCTTGGTTGTTGTCTTTGTCCCGGGCAGGTTACTATGGAGGTCACAACACTAGAAAAGTGTTGCTCTTGTCTTTTGTTCTTGTTTTGTTCTGGGCAAGTTACCACGAAGGAATGATTGGTAACAACACTGGAAAAGTGTTGTTCCTATTTCCCCTTTTTTTTCTTGTTCCTATTTCCTTATCATAAGAATATTTTTCTTGTTTGCCAATTTTTTTCTTGTCATTGCGCTTGTTTCGGTCAGGCCACATGTGATAGCTATGAGAGGGAGCTATAGTGACGGTTGCATGAGGAAACATATTAGATGGTATCTAGTTTGAGACATGGAGAAGGCTATCCAGACATGGAGTTGTATACATGGCAATATACATCCATATACTGAAGGCGAAGAAGACAAACTTAGAACCTTTCGAAAAGAAGGATACTTTTTGTGGGATACAGAGTGTTCCACATGAATATTTACATGGAGGAGCAGGTGGCTCCACCAATGGTGAGGCAGATGGCCCCACCTAGTACCAGTTCATAGGAATCCAAATTTCAGAGGGGGTCCTGCCCTCAGGATCCAGTAGGGAGGAGCAGCCTCCCAAGATAGTTCTTTGAAGATCAGACTTTAGAAAATGCAGAGGAAGCAGATGGCTCCAGAGATTGTACAAACTCAAAGGGAGTCATGTTTCAGAGGGAGCATGGTACTCTAGGATCGATGGATACTTGATGAGCTTGGTTTTAACTAATAATGTACAGAGTGAGCCTGATCTCATAGAGAGTCAGTTGGCTGAAGAGAGAGTTGATTATTCATAGGGTGTTCCCCCCCAGATCCAGGTGGGAGAGAGACATCTCCCAAGACTGACAGACAAGTGTCATGAGTTGAGGAGGCCAGACATAAGCTTCAGAGGCAAGAGGCTTCTAGGAGATGTGATCTTGCTATAGTGACAGACGAGACAACCAGTCAGGAGGATTGGGTATGGATTTTTTCTCAGTCATGGAGGGAGCAACCAGTGAGGCAAACTGAACAACAAGACTTACTCCAGTGACAAAGGGAGTTGGCTTCAAAGTTTGAGATGGAGGATCCTGGCTGGATGTACTCTTGGGATTAGAGGTGTGACAAGATCATATGAGATCTTCCTCATTCGGGGGATACTAATGAGCTTCGATATGATGGACTACAAGTCCATGACAACACCCATGATGACAAATCTAAAGAAGTTGAGTGATTCTACTTCATATTCATATTTGGTGGATCCCACGATGTACATGCAGTTGATTGGATCCTTGATGTACCTAGTTAATGCTAGGCCAGAGATTTGCTTTGTAGTGAGCACCCTCAGCCAGTATTTGGTTGAAGCCAAGGCAGTTCCAGTGGGCGGAAACAAAGCATGGTACAATTGGATATGGTTTGTCTCAGGTGATGAAGTGACGTTGTAGAGATATACAGATTTTGATTGAGAAGGGAGTGTAGTAGACAGATTGAGCACTGCAGGATGCTACTTCAACTTGGAATCAATTACGAATTCTGGGATAAGTTGGAAGCAGACTTCTGTAGCACTCGGTATAACAGAGACGGAGTATGTCACAACCAATGTCGCAAGTCGTGAAGTGGTGCAACTTCAGAAGCTTCTTGCAGGACTTCATCTGATACATGGTACAAAAGGGAGCAGTGAAGTTCTAGTACTTATCCACAGATGAGCAGATTGCAGATATGCTCCCAGAGTTGCCATGTTGATTTGGTTGAGGAGGATGATACACAGGATTATCCATGCTAATTTGGCCAGTGATGAGCATTGGTGTTTCAATATCAGGAATATGTTCTCCTAGATTGGTCATGCACGGGGCTATGCTAGCATTGATATGACCAAGGGAGAATGATTCATTCACTCACGGGGCTCTCCTAGTGGTGAATGGCCCAGGTATGTTGATAGCATTTTGCAGACATTCTCCCAGATTGGTCATGCACGGGGCTATGATAGTGTTGATATGACCAAGGGGAGAATGACTCATTCACTCACGAGGATATGCTAGTGGTGAATGTCCCTGGAATGTTGATGTTATCCAGGTTCAGGCATACAACCTCCTACATTGGTCATGCACGAGGCTATGCTAGTTTCGATATGACCAAAGGAGAATGATTCACTCATCCACATGGCTTTGCTAGTGGTGAGTGGCCCAAATAAGCATCAGACAGACATTATCCTAGATTGGTCTTACACGGGGCTATGCTAGTGTTGATATGACTAAGGGCTTTGCTAATGGTGAATATCCTAGGTGTAGTCCTTCTCTTGTCAAAGAGTGGATAGAATTGAGATGCTATCACATGCATATTCTGGGATGGAATGAATGTGTGGAGATGGCACATCAACATGGCTCATGAAGACAACCTTTCTATGATAGAAGAAATCCAAGTATGGAGAATGCCTCCCTCATTGAGAGGGAGCGTTGGAGATTTGCAACTTCAGAAAGTCATTCTCCACAAAAAAGTACAAGAAAACCCATATACACCATTACAGAATCCCTAGGAAGAAGTTGAAGACCCACGAAGAGAATCTGGCCCCACAGGAAAAAATAATAATAAAATTGAAGACCCAGAAATAAGAATTTGGCCCCAGACTAGTGCCCAAATCAGTATAAATATAGGATTGACTCATTTCATTTTGACAGTGAGAAATCTCCTTCTGCAGTGCACACAAGGAAGTTGCAGCTACAATTTTTGGTAATTTCGCTATTTCTGGTTTTCTGCTATCTTGGAGGGTGCTCCACACTCAGAGAATCTCTTGCTTGGTTATTTTGGATCATCTTATTGAGGTGCCATGTATTGGAGACACTCGCCTTGGGGAGGATCTTCTCTGTATGGTATTTTGGCTATTGATGGTAATGTACTAGTAATATCTTGGACTGAATTCTTCTAGAGAAAGGTTGTTGGGTTTTCTCCCAAGTTTGGGTTTTCTAGGATAAACTCTTGTGTTCTTGTGTTTACTGTGCATGGTTAATATTTCTAGATTTTGTTATTTTCGTTGCATTGTTATAGTTGAGATTTTCATTGTATAGTTATTCTATGATAATTGATGTATGAAAGTGAATCTTGTTATTAATCATAAGGCAATAACTATCAGATATGAGAAACATATAAAACACCAGCACATACAAGGGTTCATATTGTCTCATTTATGGGTTCCTTTGTAGAGGATGTGTTTCCCTTAGTCCGCAATGCAACATTTTTCCAAGCCCTTTATTGTCATTAATTGATTATGGTATAAATCATTGAGTACTATGTGCAATGGAAAGTAAATAGTATCGCAATGCCACTTGAATCTAGAAACACATAGAGAGCCACATGCAATGGAAAGTAAGGGACACCGCAAGACACATTTCCTTAATAAGCAAGACATTTATTAATTATGTGATTTCTTTTGCAGGCCTTCATTTTTTGGAGAATCATTTTATTGTACCCAGGACCTCAGGGCGATAATCTAGGAGGATAATATTGGCTTTTATCTTTTGCCAGCTACAACACCTCTGGGCCTTTAGCCCCTTCTTCCCATGAAATGAGGTACAATCCCTTCTTGGGGTCAATGAACCCAAGAACCCAAAAGATGAGGAGCCACCAGGGAAGAAGTGTGGAAAGTGGTATTTATGAATGGGAGTGGTACGATGACCTTTCAAGGAACTACCCAGTGGCAACCCTTTTCCCAAGGGTGACCAACTTACTAGGATACAATGACAACCATCAAGATGAAATTAGGTAAAAGGTATAATTTCCAAGCAAATGTTTTATAATCAAGAAAGGATTATTTGCAACATGCTCAAATGCTTCAAATATTAAAGTGACACTGACCATGATACCATACTTGTTACCTCATGAAGCAAGACATGTTGTCTTCTGGGATACAAACCTGATGTAGTGGATGTTGTTGTGTGGCTGGGGATGAGTGGTCATCAACAAGAATAGGAGGGACCATGCGGGCTCTATTGGTCAAGCTGACTCTTGGCAGTCCATGTCTGCTACTTGTGGGCCTTGAGACATGATCTCCTTAGTTACCCCTAGCCTGGGGGAGTAACAATCCCCATTGCGTCAAGTTCCCTCAGGTGATGGGGAAGCTTTTGTTGAATCTGAACCTTGGTGAGCCACTTTCCGTGTTGAAGTAGTTGTCTTACTTTGACAACCTGATATAGTTGTATGTTTTTCTAATGAGTGTCATTCATCCTAGTGTACATGATCCAATCCACTAGATCTTGCGCAATGCACTTGGGATTGAGTTCTATAGTGGACAATTGTTAAGCCACCTTTCAGGTGTCCAATAGAGGTGGGAAATATGGTCAAAGCATCTCCACATTAAATATTGGGTGCAAGCCAAGGAAAGGAGGAATACTCAATTTGAAAGCATTGTCACCCACATCCTTTGTGACAATGTAAGGCCCATATCAAATTGGTTTGAGCTTCCTATGGGGGCCTGTGAGGCACTCTTTTTGAAAATGAAACCACACATTATCACCAACCTAAAACTTGTGAAGAACCCAATGTTGGTCATGTTGTTGCTTATACTTGGCATTAGCCTTCCAATATATCATGAACTTCTTGTTGGAGGTTTTGAATATGTTCAACAAATTTGGCTACTATGTTTGCCTCAATATGAGCATGGGAGGACTCTGTTGGGGAAGATGGAATGAGCATATCTACATCAATGGGGGGGTCAATTGTTGGAACCCCAAGCACACTTGAAAATGTTTGTATCCAATGGAGTTGTGGAGGACTCTGTTATAGCTATGTTTAACATAAGGAAGGCTTTCATCCCATGTACATGGATGCTTGGAGTTGTACATGTGCAGGATATGCACAACCATTCTATTGACCACTTTCGTTTGTCCATCTATTTGAGGATGAAAGGCAGTCAATTTAGTCACTTTTGTATCCATAAGAGACCATAGGCTAGACTAGAAAGTATTGAGGAACACGTTGTCCCTATTTGAAATAATGGTCTGTGGTAGCCCAAAATGAACCCAAACCTGCTCAAAGAAGAGTCTAGCAATGGCCTTAGTTGTGATACTCTTTTTACATGGTGTCAAAATTGTCATCTTAGAGAACGATCGACAACCACACAAACACAATCGTGACCATGTTTGGGGGAGGGAAAACCTGACATGTAATCCATGGAGAGAGACTCCCAAGGCTTGCTTGGGGCAAGCAGAGAAGTGTACAACCCCTGCTTCATGATGGATGGTTTAGAAATGGCACATACAGTGCATGACCTAATATATTGGTCAACGTCCCATCAAAGCTTTGGCCAGTAGAAATGTTTCTGAATTATTGTTACTGTCTTTTCCACACCGAAGTTCATTGCCACCTAACTGTAATGTGCCTCCCAAATTATCTCTACATGCTCACTTGAAGGAACACAAAGATGTCCTAGATAGCACAAGAGCATATGGGGGTGGAAGTATGGAAATTTCTTGCTATCACTTAGTGTCTGATAAGCAACAACAAAGTCAGAGTCATTTTTGTATAATTGTGGCCACTTGAGGTCTCATGACCATGGGAGTTAAGAATTGTGGTGAGTGCCACAATTGGGGGCTGACTAAGGTAGTCTACAACATAGTTGGTGTTGCCCTTCTTGTACTTAATCTTCAAGTGGAATCGTTGTAGGTATGTGGACCATTTCTGATGGTGATGATTATGTAGCTTTCATTGTGCCTGCATGAATTGCAAAGGCTCATGATCAATGTGGATGATCATTTTCTTGGCCAAAATATAATTCTTCCACTATTGACATGCCTGCAAAATGGAGTACATCTCCTTATCATAGGTGGGATATCTACAAACAACATCAAATAGTGTTTCACTATGATGGGCTACCAAATATCCCTGATGAATGAGGATGACACTAATAGCATAGTCAAAGGCATTTGTCTCAATCTCGAATGGTTGTTGCAAGTTTGGAAATGGCAAGACTGGTTTAGAACATAGGTGGTGTTTCAAATCCTGGAATGCTTTCTGTTGTGATTATGATTAGGAAAACTTGGCTTTGACTCCCTCCTTGGTCACTTGACTTAAGGGCCAAGAAATATGAGAGAACCCCAACACGAACCTACATTAGAAATTGGCAAGGCCCAAGAAACTGTGGAGCTCTATCAGAGTCATCAAGGATCGCCAATCATGAATGAATTGGATCTTAATTTGGTCCACATGCACCCCATGTTCATCCATGATGTATCCTAAGTATTGGATCCTCTACATGTTGAATAAGCATTTATCCATGTTGGTGTATAACTTGTGTTGTCACAAGGTGTTTGGGACTTGTTGAATGTGATGCAAGTACTATGTCGAGTTCCCTCTAAAGATGAGGATGTCATCCAAATAAATGACCACAAAAGAGTTTGTGAATGACCTCAATATATCATCCATCATCCTCATGAATGTCGTTGGAGCATTAGTCAAGCCAAAAGGCATTACCAACCACTCAAAGAGGCCCTCCTTAGATTTGAAGGATGTCTTCCATACATCAGTTGGTTCTATAGGAACCTGGTGATAGCCTGACTTTAGATCAATCTTACTGAATAACTTGGCACCCTTAAGTTGATCAAGAAGATCATCAATTCAGGGGATTAGGTATCGGTTATTGGCAATGATTGTGTTCAGGGCCCTATAATGAATACAGAGCTGCCATATCCCATCCTTCTTCTGCACCAACACAATTGGGTTCTTACAAGGTGAGGAGCTCGATCAAATGTGGCCCTTTTGGATGAGTTTATGAATTTAACGCTTTATTTCCTCATTCTCCAAAAGGGAGCATTTGCATATTGGACCATTGCGTAAGGGGGCACCAAGTATCAAATCAATGGGATGTTTGACCTGATAGTGCATAGGCACTCCTACAGGTGAAGTGAAAAGCTCTATGTACTCCTCTACAATCTTTCTCACATGCTTCGGTTGTGCACAGAGACCTTGTGTTGAAGTTGTGGTGATCATAGTGACCTTCCATTAACCTTCAGACCGAACCATGAAGAAGAAAAAATTTGTATTCTGAGAGATTACCTTTCAGCACTGTTTTGTTGAGATCAATGAAATTGGAGTAGTTGAAACTACCTTTGGTACCATGTAGGGTTGTCCTCCCAAAGTAATAATGACACTATGGGGTTGAGACTCATAAACAACACAGTGTTTCCACATATAAAGTTGTCAGAAAATAACATCACAAACTTTGAGTGGGGCAACATCACACAGTACCTCATCTTTGAAAGGCTTGATGTTGTAGGAAAAGCGACACTGCTCGCTGACATGAAAGTTGTGTCCTTGGCTCAACCAACCAATGGTGCATGGTTGGGAGTGTCATATTCAGAAGCTTCAATCTCTTGATGACCTTAACTGAGATCAAATTCTTTTGGCTCTCACTGACAACAATGAAATGTAGTGGAGTCCCCTTCACCCACATCTGTCAATGGAAGAGGTGCTTCCCTTTCTCAAGCTCCTTTGGCTCATCTGGTTGGATCTTCGCAGTTGCGATGGTGGCACTATGTTCTGCATTGATGATTTGTTTTCCTTGGTCCTATTTCGAATCATAGTATGAGTCAGGGTCCGATGCTTTTTCTTTAAGCTCAACCAACAATTGACTATTTTGAGCGACATTCACCAATTTTGTGCCAATGGATTTTGTGGAACTCAAACAACTTTCTAGTATCCTTATTCGACTTCTCATTACCCTTCTTTGTCTGTAGCTTGGACTGGTTGTTTTGAGGTTGGCATTTCATGCTCTGTCCCTTGTTCTCTGAGTTAGGGCCGCCTTTACCATGCCTTTGTTGTTGCATATTTACAGACGTGAAATCTCGCTTATTCCGCTGCTTAAATTTTTCCTCAATTTTGATAGCATATTCATAAGCGACTCCCAGTGAGGAGATGTTCAAGAAATCCATCTATGTTTGGATGTACCTCTGCAGGCCACTATGGTACTTCAGAACCAAGTGTCGCTTAGAGTCTTTGATACCCATATTTTAGTGGAAGGTATGAAAGATGTTGGTGTACTCCAAGACTTTCTAGTTTCTTTCCTGACACAGAGTCATCCATATCATGTATCGGTCATCATAGTTTCCAACTGGGTAGAATTCCTCCTTGAGGGAAACAATGAAGGTTGCCTAAGTGGATCATGTCTTGACTATCATAAACTCGTCTTTGTTATGTCTCTCCCAGTGACATTCCCACCAATATTTGACATGGGGAAGGGATTTAAGGAGAGAGAAGGTGATCTTTTCGATGTCGATTTTTTTTTTAGAAGAGTAATATCCCTATAACAGATTCAACCACTTCTCCAAATCATCTGCATCTATCTGGCCTTCAAATAAAGGGATATCAAAGTTAACTTGTACATTGAAGGGTGTTGTACCTCCGAAATGGTTGCTTGTTGAAGGTGCCTTGCCTGTCGTCGATAGTTGTCAAAGGATTTGGAAAAAAATTGTTCGTCATCTCATTCCTTTATCGCATAAGGGCATCCTCGAGCGACATCTTGAAAGGATCTCTAACTCCATCATCTCTCTTTTCTTCCACCATGGAAGGTTGCTTGGGCTAGCAAGAGCGGTCATCCCCAATGAAACTAGCTTGAGACCCAACTCTCTATACCCTGACTTTGTTGGGGACATGCATCGAGAAATAACAAGGAGCATATTGTTTTGACACCGTTGATCCAGATTATATTGAGAATGAAATTAAATACACATAGAAAGATAGCAGAGAGTACAATGATACAATGAAATCCAACTTCTATTAATGAATAAAATATAAGAATATTGTAGAACACAAATTGGCTAGAATGGTGGTAGCTTATTTCTAAAGAAAAACAAACGGTAGCTATGCTCATTCGGAAAGAGATAATACAATGGTCTGCAAGAATGGCCTTTTAACATAAAGCAAGAACCCTGTTATCGCTCAGTTTGTAGTCTAGGTCAGGTAGCTTAAAAGTAAAGGTCAAACAGGCGTAACATGAGCTTCCCCACCCACTGTCACCTCGATGGGGGGCTCTTTCTATTCAGGGTGGCTAATCCCAGGGGAGACGTCCCTAGTAATCTGGGGTATTGAAAGGAAAAGGATCAAGAGATTAAGGCTCAAAAGGTCAAAGTAGGTTTTCCCCTTCACAGATTACTGCCAAGAAAGATAGTCAAAATGAAGGTATTCCACAGAACAGGCACCTGTTTACGAGATAAGGCAAATAAAACTAAAATGTGCAACAGTGGTTAGTACTTCATAAATTAATGACTATCCTTATTATATATATGAGCACATATAGCAGTAATTATTGATGAAGTCAATGATTGCAAAAATTGCTATGGCTTATAATATCACTTGTCAATAAACACTGGAGATGATACAACGTTCAAAGCATATAATCTATCTTCAAGTTATCATAAAATATCATCGCTTGCTCATTCAATACAAGAGTGATGTGTCACTATACTAAAGGTGACGTCAACCTAGTTCTAGGGTTAGTTTGATAGGTAAAGAAGTGGACGTTTTGCAAACTAGCCAATGACAACAATCAACACATCAATATCTATCATTAGATGACTTAGCCGCAACTTTTTATACCAGCCAAAGGTTTAAAATAGGCATGACATCATCATCAAATTAGGGTTAGTAAGATGCTAGGGTTAGTAGGGTTTCAAATTTGAGAGGTTTGAAAATGTTGTTTCAACACAAAAGGCTCAACGTTGGATACTTAGACTAGTGCCTTATGGTATAATGGAGTCAAGGAGTAAGGATAAAGTCTCGGGAGAATCTAAATTCAAGGACAAGAGGGTTAGGCTTTCTAGTGCTGCAACGACAGGGCCACAAAGTCAAAACCCTAAGGGGAGGAGGCTCATTCCGGTGTTGCTTAAGCAAGGCCTCATGCTCCTCCCTCTTTCCTTGAAACTCTTTGGCAAAAAATGGCTAGCTTCAAAACACAAATCTAGGGATGAAAAGTGTTGTAGGGCCAAGGCTTTTCAAACCCTAAAAGTCAAAACCTAGGTGTAAAATCAATTAGGCCTAGGACGTCTTCTTTCTTCAATTTATGTTTCAAATCTAACTCAGAAAAGGAGAATTAGTGTAGCAATGGCTAGGCTATATTCTCCTTAATCAAATGGCTAAACAATTTTTTATCATGGGGACATGAAGCAAGGACCTACTTGTGTGCTTGCTACCTAGGGTTTCAATGATTAAGCATAATAATAATAATGTAACCATAAATGTAAGATATTTAACCTACAACCATTCAATCAAGAAGTTTTGCATGAGAAATACACTTGCAATTCAATGAAGAGCTTATCAAACCCTAGTTGTAAACCTTCCAAATGATAGAAAATACCATAAACATGCCAAAGATGATCCTCCACAAGTGTAGCGCCTCAACTCCAAGAGCCAATACCAAGACAAAAGACTAAAAATTATCCTCTCACAAGAGAGTGAGTTGTGTTATATAAAAAATGAGAGGCAACGTCCTCTCTTTATATCATTCAAATGACCTTTAATTACAAAATTAGGTCATTAAAACAGGCGACAAGGCTGACTAACAATAATTACATTATTTGTCACATTAAATGCTAAAATGTCATAATTATGAGCTAAAAGGGAGACGTCAGGCCCCTCTGAGGGGGACATTGGCCCTTTTTGGGCAAGATCAGCATCCAAAAGGCAAAACGTTGGCCCTTCTAGGGCTCCT
>ML810802.1:21106-39338 GCA_009831015.1 Picea engelmannii | reverse complement strand
AGTGTAAGATCCAAGCAGTCATCATAAATGAAAGGAACCTAATGCATATATAAGAGGGTTATAATGATCAAATATGACACATACCATGATACCTTGGACCAATTACCTCATGGAGCAAGAGTCCTCTCCGATGCAAGTCCAAGTCGGTTGTGATGGAAGCTGTTGCTGCTGATAGGACAAATCTGGCGAAGAAGAAGAAAGATGGGCCCTCCAGGGCCGTGCTCAGGTCAATCTTGCTCTCGGTACTCCATGTCTAGGACCTGTGGGCCTCGAGACATGATCTCCTAGTTATCCCTAGATATCGGGGATAACAAACCCTACAGGTCTAGAACCCTAACCCTAGGAAGTGAAGCGCCAAAATGTTTGCGGGCCTCGAGGTGGTTAGTTGATGTGTAAACTTCCCGAGGGAACAACTTTTGCATACAATTTTTGTTTGGGGCATTTAGTAGCTTGTTGGAAAGATCTAATTGTAAATTGAAATTATTGGTAGGGACTCAAAATGCTATGGAAACCATAAGCCTCCAATGGCAAGAAACATCATTTAGGGCCTCAAAATGGCCCCAGAAGTTTAGAACCCAAAAATCATAACAAAAACAACCAAGACGGAGAACCGAGATGAATCGGTGGAAGAGGTGAGTGGCCATTGAATGGATCATGGCCCCGCTTGGGGGTGGTAGTCATATAGTTATGTTGGCACTTTCCTTTTAAGAGGAGTTGTTGGTAGTGTTGGTTGATTACATCATGATAAGGCTCTACCTAAATCCCTTCGCCATGTCAAAGATTGGTGGGAATGCCTTGGCTCTACCTCTCACGTTTAACTGAAGGGGAGGTCTCTTGACCAAGCCCATGTTGTTGCATCTCTATGCCTTGTCCTAGCCCTATAATGGAAAAATGACTCTTGGACCTACTTAGAGGTGGTCAACATATAGTTGTTAATTTCCTATAATTCAACAAACAAAATATTATGCCAATAATTTGATCTAACGAAAATTTAATCAATGTTGATATAAACTCAGAAAATTATGCATTAATATTACAACTGAGTTATTTAACCAAAATAGCAGCCGAAACACATACAGAAAACCAAACACATAAAATGGACAACACCAGAAATACCTTGGAAACCCCAGTGTGGGGAAAACCAACAAAGAGGGGCTTCTATTATGGGATTTCAATAGAATTTATAGCAGCAAAAAATCAGAAATTTCTTACAAAAATTTCCTTAGCAAGTTTCCTCACTCACTTAACAAAAACATCCCAACAAACTCGGCCCTACTTTTTTCGGCCTTGAAAAACCGGCCTCCAGAAATCTGTTGTATGTGTTCTAAGTTCAACCTCACTCTGCTACCCAGTGTGGCCCTAGTTCAACCTCCAATGGTTGCCCAAGTATGGCCCAGAACTCGCCCTCTTCCTTTGTTGTTTTCCCTCTCCTTCTCTTGCCCAAGCACCCTCTTCCTCTTCTCACAAATGAGAATGTGTGTCCCTCTCACCCTTAGCCCTTCTATTTATCTCTCTAATTCATTTTTTCAAGAGACTTCTAGAAGCCTCCAGAAATACACTTTTGTGAATTATTAATTTATAAAACGTGACATTTTCATAAATTTGAGAAAAAGGTCATTTAAGTGACTTTTTAATTTTTCCTAAGTTAAAATTTAGGATAAAATAAACAAAAATGATCTAGGTATTTAATGTGTCCATCAACATGCCTATGACATTTAGGCCCATGTTGAGACACCCACCGAGCTACAAAACTAACACTCTCTCTTAGCGAGGGAGGTTTCTCCACCTAGATCAATCTCTGATCCCATCTAATCTGTTGTTGTCATAGTTTCTCCCTTTGAACTGGAAGACATCCCAACTACCTCTGATGCACTTTGATACGATGTCTTGCTCGGCTCCTCCATCAATGTCAGTTCATACCAATTGACATATTTGGAAGTCTTGGATGAAACCACTCGTCCACAAGTCTCTTCCACTGACACTAATCTATGATCCAAGATTCCCTTAGACCCCACTACAAGTTGTCCCAACACCCTGTACAACATACCCTCTCTGATGCCAAGCCTCACTGTTGCATACTGGGTATCTTCTCCCTCTACACGTATGAGCACTTGTCCATCCTCGAACATGACTGCATACCACATATCCTCCAGCGCTACCACAAAAATCAAATTGACCTTCAACTATGGAACATACATCAACTCGGCCACCTCTAGAGAACCACCTGACTCTAGCTAGAATTTGATGCATCCAACCCCCTTCACTACATGCATGGTTCTGGCCCCACGACCCACATGCAAGTCTAAGCCTGTCTTTGAAACACTAAGGAACATCGACCTCATTCACGTCAAATGGCGAGATGATCCATTGTCCACGAACCATACCCCATTGTCCTCTAACTCTGCAACATTGCTACTCGAAAGAGAAGCGACTAGAGAAAATTCATCCTCGAATTTCTCTACAAATGCATCCATCTTAGTAGATCTTGTGGTTGTAACCTTTTCCTCCTCCTCCTTCTTCTAGAACATCCCGCTCCATTGCCCTTCTTCGCATGAAGAGATACATTCTCTTCCTCTTCACTCTTTGGCTGGCTAGCTTGAGTGGCATCAAGTCTCAGCTCCTCACGAGTGAAGTCATCCCATAATCTCTCCCAATCAGGGAGCTTCTCCCTAGCCACCACTCCACGGACAAATACTTCCCACTGCTTGGTGAAGCCATTCAAGGTTGTCCTCATCAATTCAGTCTCGTCCACTGCCGCTCCCACGACTGCTAGTTCATCTCTTATCTGAGTGAAATTTGTGAGGTAAGTGACCATAGACACTCCCTTGACCATCTTCGTGCTTCTCATCTTCTCTCTTAGTAGCATCTTCCTTCTTTGGTTGTCATACTGGTACAACTTCACTAGGGCCTTCCACATGTCCCGCGTTGTCTTCTTGCCAAAAAAATGAGGAAAAATGTGGTCCTTGACTCCATCCACAATTATCCTCCTGGCCTTGACATCTTTCTTGTTGTGAGTTGCTAGTTGTACTAGATCAGCAGGGGTTGTCACTTTGCCTTTAACAATTTCCAACAATCCATTCTCCTCTAGTACCAAGCCAATACGCTCCCTCCAAGGACATAAATTTGAGGCACCATCTAGCCTTTCCTCAAACCTTAAGCCTTCACTGGCCATTTGAGTCTGTTGCTCCATTTCTCACACACTTCTAGTCACATGTCCTCCTTTATTGATTCACTCCCCGCTATGCACAACAAAGTATCTTGTCTCCTTCTGTACTTAGAGGATGAGCTCTTATACGATGTTAATTTCCTATAACTCAGCAACCAGAATATTATGCCAATAATTTTATCTAACCAAAATTTAATCTCTGTTGATATAAACTCATAAAATTATGCATAAATATTACAACAAAGTTATTCAACCAAAATAGCAGCAGAAGCACATACAAAAAATCAAACACATAAAACAGACAACACTAGAAATATCTTGGAAACCCCAGTGTGGGGAAAACCAGTGAAGAGGGGCTTCTATTATGGGCTTTCAAGAGAATTTACAACAACAAAAAAATTAGAAATTTCTTACAGAAATTTCCTCAACAAGTTTCCTCACTCACTCAACAAAAACATCCCAACAAACTCTACCTTCTTTTTCATCCCTACTTTTTCGACCCTGCCTTTTCGACCCCACTTTTTCGACCACGCTTTTTTGGCCCTGCTTTTTTCGGTCCAGCTTTTTCAACCCTGAAAAATTGGCCTCCTCAAATCTATTGTATGTGGCATGAGTTTGGCCTCTCTGCTTCCCATTATGGCCATGGTTCAACCTCCACTAGTTGCCCAAGTCTGGCCCAGAACCCACCCTCTTCCTCAGTTGCTTTCCCTCTCCTTCTCTTGCCAAAGCACCCTCTTCCTCTTCTCACAAATGAGAATGTGTGTCCCTCTCATCCTCAACCCTTCTATTTATCTCTCTAATTCACTTTTTCAAGCGACTTTTAGAAGCCTCCAGAAATACACTTTTGTGAATTATTAATTTATGAAAAGTGACTTTTTCATAAGTCTGGGAAAAAAGTCATTTAAGTGACTTTTTAATTTTTCCTAAGTTAAAACTTAAGATAAAATAAATAAATTTTATCTGGTTATTTAATGTGTCCATCAGCATGCCTAGGACACTTAGGCCCATGCTGAGACACCTATTGAGCTACAAAACTAACAGTTGTATTGGGACCTTCCTTTTAAAGGGGAGATGTTGGTAGAGTTGGTTGATTGCACCGTGATAAGGCTCTACCTAAGTATCCTTATGTCTTGAGTTCCACTTTGGGGGAGGTCTCTTAACCAAGACCCCATTATGACATCTCTATGATCTGTCTTGCTCCTATACTAGTAAAACGACTCTTGGTCCCCCTTGGGAATGCTAGTCAAATAGTTGGGCTAGTACTTATGTTTTAAGCAAAGGTGTTGACAAGGTTGGTTGATTGCAATGCAATAAGGCTTTACCTAAGTACCTTTACATCTTGGGTTCTATTATGTGGAGAGGTGATGCAACGACATTGAACCTACAACCCTCCAATTTGACACTCATCATGCAAAGAATTATAGCAGAAGGGAGTCTAGGCCATTGAGGAATCTCATATATTCAATCCTCATTCCTTTCCAATGGTTGTGAAGCATTCATGCAATTTGTTTGGAATGATGGTAGAAGTGAGTCTGGGCCACTGCGAAAATCCCATCCATTCGATCACTTCTTTCTCTTTCACATATTTTTGGAGTCATTAGGTTTGGCACTCCATGCCTTGTGCGATTTGTTCTGAATTGTTGGATTTTCCTTTCTTCATCCAATGGCTTTCATTGTCCTTGGGGATTTCCTTTCATCGCCTTTAATGTTTGAAGGGGTCTGAGTTGAAAACCCACATGATTTTTGTGGCACTTTAATTGATGGTCTAAGCTAATGCTTGTGACCTTTAATTTTTTATTGTTGTAGGTGTGAAGGGAGGTAGCCCCAAGTAGTAGGGAAATTGGTCAGTGTGGGTTTAGTCCCCATCTGGGCACTGGTTCAAATCCTATGAGTTCCTTTCTGACGCCTCAACGCACCTCAGAGTCGTCATTTCATGGAAAAAGAAAAGGGATGAAGGGATGAACTTGTGGCATTGATTTATTGGCCAAGTATTTAGGCTTATTAAAAGAGAGATGGTGAAGTTTAATACACGAGGGACTTTTAATTTATAACTAATTTTCAGAGAGGACGGATTCCATTCTTCCTCACAAAGAAGAAAGAGAGGACAAAGAACAAGAGAAGGGAAATTAAAGAGGAGAATATAATCAGATTAAAAAATAAAAGGATGCTAGGTATGAGGAGAACCATGCAGTAGCAAAAACTAGAAGAAACCTAGGTCAAATAAACTATGTTTTAGACCTTTCTTGAAATTATTGTAAGCATCGCCGAGACTTAGACTAGTATGTTGAGATTTGTGTACTATGGAAAGTGGTCCCCTTGTGCTTGTGAGCCTCTAAACACAAGAGGCAAATACTTTGTACCATGTACCTTGTACTTTATGTCTAATTTCACTTTGACTTAGGAGATTTAAGTCAAAAGTGAAATTTGGTCATTTTAGCCTAAAATGACTATTAATTCACTTTGTGGGTGAATTGATGGACATAAAGTGAAACTATGGAAACTTAAGTAAAGTGGGTTATGAGTTGAGATTCTTTTGGAGAGATCTCAACCATTGATTAGGGATGAGATGAGATGATATCATCCACACATACTTTAGGTTTTATCATGTTTCGTTAAGAGGGGCGCATAGGGCAAAGGGAGGCTCATTCACTCTTATGTTCACTTGAAGAGTTTGAGAGGGAGCATTGAGAAGAGGATGGTGGCATTGAGTGAGGAAAGCTTGGGAGCCCCCATTCATGGAGGTATCTAGGAGGCTTAAACCCTCATTTATTTGTGGAGATTGTTCTTGCTAGGAGGAGGGCGCACTTGAGGAGGAGGGCACACAGCTAGCAGGGACAACTTGCAGTGGTTAGTTTGCCTTGAGGATAGTTTCATTGGAGAGCTACAACACAGATTCAGATTTGTGTGCAAGGGTTTCTCCATTAGAACTTACAACAGCTAGGGCGCTTCATTTCAGTGGATTGGTCAACTTGTGAGGAGGGCACATCTCTACCTCTTGGATTTGTGTTGCAGCTTGAGTCAAGTTGCTATTGTATCAGGTTCATTTGTTTATTGTACTTGTTGTTTTGCACCTTCTATTATCCACATTTATACACTCATATTCCAAATTGGTTTTTCCTGGGGGGTTTTATCCAGGGTCACGTTGACCAAAAATACATGTATTCATTTTCATGTATGCTAGTGTTTAGAACAACATTATTTAAGCTATAAAGATCTCTAGATGTGTCACATATTTTATGGCATGCATGTGCTAACATCTTGGTGACAAAAACTACATGCTAGAGCACCTAAATGGCCTACGTAACCGTGACAAAAGAACAAAAAAGTCCCTGAACAATTTGTTTTTATAAAACAACAACAAACCCTTGTTTGACAGTTGAAACTTAGAGAAAACTTGAGGTCAAAGACAAACCTAGTTAGCAACTTGTTAGGACCTGAAAAATCTTCATAGTAGGCCATCCCAATTTATTTTTTTGAGGAAAAGGGCATTTGGATTTGTGATTTTATAATAGTGAGAGCCCATTGAGGCAAACATAGGTAATTTCATAAATAGTTTGTTGTGCAATTTGAGTTTTCCCTTCTACGCTTGTGTCTTAAATTTTGTGTTCTTCAATTGTGTGTTATTTGAAGTAGATTTGCAGCCCTAGTTGTTGTTTTTGTTTAAAATTTGAACCTAGGCTGCATTAGGAGGTCTCTTGACCAAGCCTCAATTGCAGCGTCTCTACACCTTATCTTGCTCCTATATTGGTAAAAGTGACTATGGGCCCCCTTTGGTGTTGTTAGTCATATAGTTGTGTTGGCACTTCTTTTAAGAGGATGTGTTGGTAGAGTTGGTTCAATACTCCATGATAAGGTTCTACCTAAGTATCCTTACATCTCAAGTTCTAACAATCACAAAGTTTGTCTCTCCATTGTGTATTTAGCAACATTGTTAGTTTTCTCAGATATGACATTCACACAACCAACTTATCGTAACTATCAACAAACAAGATCTACTCAACAAGATAAAATAGCAAGCTCCATCGAAATCACTCCCAATATGCTTCTTCACAAGTTGGTTTTTACTACCACAACCATGATCTCTACTTCATGGTCTCCTTGTGACTTACAAACATGCACCATGTTGTAATGCTCTCCAATTCGCAATGGTCTTATCGAGAGTAGTGCACATGCATTCCATGTAACTTTGAAATCATACAAGCATATTGCTTGATCAACAAATTATAATGTATAATGATACCAAACAAAGCCCCCATTTTTTTATTTTGTAACTATGTGTTGCTCACCATGTCTAAGCTCAAGCATCATTACAAGTACCCACTGACATAAACATGTATTCTCCATCCACCAGATATCTCTCTCATGACTTCCACATAGCTACAACAATGTTTTGCTCGATAGGAACTTCCATGGACCCAAGGCATAACTTGCAAGCATAATCCACAAACCTCCATTGTGATAGAGATAAAGGTCGTGTTGGCTTTGTTATCATGAAAAACTTTTGCAAAAATAACTCATGCCTAAAACATCACATAATAAATCAATAATCAATAGGAGAACCAACAACACAATAACTGGACTATAAGGTATTGGTAGTAAAAACCTCCCAAAAAAAAACCTCATCTCTTTCATGATTCTTCCCTTTGTTATTCAACTTATATCTGTTGTTTGAAGGTGACGTTAGCAAATTTCCATTATAAATACTCCTATACTCATATGATAACCATATTTTATATCAATTGATTCTAACAAGCTTCCCATATCTCATGAAAATACACTTTTTTATATTTTTTTAACTAAAGTTTATTGTATTCCTTTAGTCCAAACCAAAGAGAAAAACAAAGGACTTATTCCCACTCCAAGCTTCACTTTTTAGATTTTTTCACTAAAGTTTACTGTATTCCTTCAGTCCAAACCAAAGTGAAAAACAAAGGACTTATTCCCACTCCAAGCTTCATGTGGTGTTTTGTCACCCAATACTAAACTAGTTGACAATTTTTTCATTACAGGGATAAAGCTCTCCCAGACATTGTATTTTGAAATGGGTGTCTTCGGAGATTGGCAGGGAAGTGGATACATGATGATGCAGATGCTAATTACAGAGTTGATTGTTTGGCTGGGATGGCTATTTGCTATTGCTTCAGCACAGCTCGAATTAAGTGAAACATTGACAGGAGCTGTCAGCTTTCCTGATGGGGGAATCACTTGCGTAGGCAATATAGCTTTTTTTGTTGCAAGCTTGTTAAGAGGAAGGTTTTATTTGGAGACGGGTGTCAGGGATTTCATGGCCACTGTAACTGGTTCGGCCAAACTCAACGACATAAATGGGTTTGGAGTGACCACTCTACCGTGGCAGATATTGGATCGAGATGCTTCTGTTGTAATGCTGTCCAGCGATGTGTCGAATTCTTCCATGAGGCAATTTATGAAATATATCTACAATACCCATCGTGTAAACTCCATCCTACTGAAATGCCTTCCTGTAAAATTTGCATTAAAAGATGCATCGATTAAATCAAAATTAGAATCTGCATCAGCAGAGATCTGTGGATGCAACATGTGCAACTGCATTGTATTGTGGACAGTGGAAGATATCACAATCATGCTTGCTGGTAGGTTGCCTGAAACACTGAAACGGCTGTCTGAGTCCATGTGTCTACTGCCATCTCTGCCATGCCTGAGAGAAGGCTGCCATGGGTGCAACCAGGGCCTGTTTCAGGTGGAGGAGACTGGGAATGGCCAGAGATTGACAGTGATTCAGCAGAGATTGACAGATACGGAGCAAAGATTCCCTGTTTCAGTCTGTGAAGCACTTGATTTTGAATTTACCACAACCATCCAGGAAAAACCTATTTGCATCTGCATTCCAGTGAAACCTGCATTCTGTGATGACTGGACAAAGCTGCTGATGAGATCTTTAAAATCTAAAGATAAGGAAGACAGAGGAGCCACAGTCATGGCTTCTGATGCCTTGGAAAACTACTTCGCTAATGGCAGAGGAGATAATGTGGAAGAAGTATTGTACAGAACTGCCTCGTTAGTACTGCCAAGGTTGACAGAAGTATTGATCAACTTTGTACTAACAGGTTGGTTCAAAGTGGATGGCTTCTCTAGCTCTCTGGTAGCCAGAAGGGCAATAAAACGCTATGTTGTGGACAGCAAAGGAAATGGGTTTGCTGCTAATGCCTTTCTAACCAGTGCTGTGGTCATGGTCAAGTCCAATGTTGATAACACTAGTGTTTGTCAAGTGCTGAGCTTTAGGGGTACTCTTTTGGGGATCAGAACCTTATCGTTTATAGTTGGTTGTGTTAACTTGATTTGCTCTTTTAGTTGGGCTGTGCTTATTGCATTTGAGGGAGGCACTGGCAAATGGTATGAAATCGAAGCCATGCCACCGTCTAAACCTAGAATTGCTGTGATAATAGCAGCCATTTGTATTGGTTTGGCCATGGACTGTTCGGAATTGTTTTCCGAGAAAAGTGGTGGGAGTAGGAGCCTTGTGATTCATGGGAGAAAGAGGCTTATGCTGTGGGCAGTGATAGTCTTAGAGACAATGTGCATTGTATCCTGCATAGCTGTAGCAGGAGTCTTGGGTATAAAGAAGGGCTTTGGAAGATGGGTATATAGTGCTCTGCAAGGCCTGGTTTGGGTTAAGTGGGGAACTGGCAGTTATCTTCTAGGGGACTATTCACCGGAACATGTTCATAGACCTTCCAGTACGACCACGTTGGAACCTGGCCTTGAAACTCTGGATTACTCTTCTGCCAAGTGGGTTGACCATGGAAGTCTGGTGTACTCTTCTGCATTCTTGCTCAACGCTGTCTTGGCTGGAGTTCGGGGCAAGTGGAACTAGCCACTTTTAAAAATTAGATCAGGGCTTGAACATATAACTCCATGCTTATTATGCTTACTTAGATGTCTGTAACCCTTGGTTTTCACTGTTAGTAGGCCAATAAAACTACTGTGTTGAAAGACAATGTCAAT
Organism: Picea engelmannii; assembly: GCA_009831015.1. Classification (NCBI taxonomy): domain Eukaryota; kingdom Viridiplantae; phylum Streptophyta; class Pinopsida; order Pinales; family Pinaceae; genus Picea; species Picea engelmannii. Next base: position 29,188 of record ML810802.1, on the reverse strand, counting down.
ATAAAGAACTGTAATGGCTTGAATGAGAGCAATCGTTTAACGTAGTTGGCTGAAGTTCATTGTTGGAATCTTCTGCAATCTCTCTAATGGGAGTGGATTATTAACAAGTAAGTGGTGCCACATGAGCTTACACCATACCATGTAAGTGCTTAATTTCTATGTGAATTTCAATAATCATGATCTTTTGCCATTGACTTGCTATTGAGTCAAAATAGTTGTAGGAATTTAATTTCTACCTAATCAAACATTTTATTTCTCAGCATATAGAGAACAATCACAAGAGACAGTGAGTTCAAACCATAATTGACAGTTTGGTGCAGACTCGCCTCAAAACCTGGTTGTCAGACCAGAATCAGCCAAACCCAACAAACGTGAGTCTGACTTAGTTGGGTCTACCGTGTGATGACCAAACCCAGCTCAACTCCTCATCCTTTTTTAAAAAGGCCAAAAATGGTCATTTGAGATTATTTTTGGACTGTTTTTTCAGTGAAAGTTGTTATTGCAATGTGGGACAGACTCCAATACACAGCTATGCCACAACTACAACATTGAGGAGATTTTTCACCAACTAGCTGCTAAGCATGAACTGTAGAAAATCAGAGCTTGTTTCTTCAATTTTGGTGTACACTTTTAAAATTCAGACTTCTTTTTCCAGATCTCATTTTGCTCCATGGTCCAAGGTGTTTTTAAATGTATCATGAACATCAGAAAATACACTAAGATCATGGTGTATGGTGTTTTTAGTGTATCATGTACTTATACAATTTTGAACATCAGAAAATACACCAAAGACCATAGTGTATGGTGTTTTTAGGGTATCATGTACTTGTACAATTTTGAACTTAAGAAGATACACCGAAGACCATGCTGTATCGTGTTTTTAATGTATCATGTACTTAGTTATGCAATTTTGAACATCAGAAGATGCACTGTAAATTTATCTGGCCAGATTTTGATATGGAGTCACTATAAAGGAGCAGGTGTACGAATTCTTGTTGCTATGTTATCATGTCTTGACAGAGAATCATCACATTTTCCGTTAGATTTTTTTTTCTCGTTTTTAGTAAAGTTCGTTCATTCATAACAGAGATAAACAGATGGTGATAGGACTTACATATCCAACATATGGAGTCACAGAGTTCATCAAAAGAGTGAGGAACAGACAAATTATGGGAACACTATATCGTTTAGCCCTATTATATTTCCCAGTAAAACCTAAATTGAGCTAAGCAGCTTTGTCAAAATTAGGCTTTGAATCAAAATATACATGTCTTTTGACAAAACTTTCAGTGAGAGATATATATTAAGTTTTAACCAAAATAAAAAACACGAAACCAAAGCTTCCACAGGGGATGTGTGCTGGAAGTAGTTATCATTGTGCTTTGGCTTGGAGTTTGGTCCAGAAGACCAAACCCTCTTCCACCAATGGAGTGCATTCACCTTTTTGCCGAGCCAATCTGTCCTTCATGTTCCATTCACCCTATTGTATGCTATGTAATTATTATTTTTGTAATATGTTGTTTTGGGATGGGGAGCATTTTAGTTAAGGATTAGTATAATGGATTGTTTGTTGTCAATGTTGTCGAGTATTTGGTTAGTTTTATGTTAATAAGTGTTCGATTCTTTTACTAAAATGCCATCAACTAATGTGAATAAATATGATCCGTAACTGATAGGCTTATAGTTAATCCATTTTTCCAACATGGAATTACACTGAAGACCATGGTGTATGGTGTACCATGGTGTTTTTAATGTATAATGCACTTGTACAATTTTGAACATCAGAAGATACACTGAACACCATGGTGTATGGTGTTTTTAATGTATCATGTACTTGGTTTTGCAATTTTGAACATCAGAAGATGCACTGTAAATTTATCTTGCCAGATTTTGATCTGGAATGACTATAAAGGAGCAGCTGTACGATTTCTTGTTGTTATGTTATCATGTCTTGACAGAGAATCATCACATTTTCCATTAGTTTTTTTTCCCTCTTTTTAAGTAAAGTTCGTTCATTCATAACAGAGATAAACAGATTGTGATAAGACTTACATATCCTACATATGGAGTCACAAAGTCCATCAAAAGAGTAAGGAACAGACAAATTATGTGAAAAAACACGAAACCAAAGCTTCGACAGGGGATGTGTGCTGGAAGTAGTTATCACTGTGCTTTGGTTTGGAGTTTGGTCCAGAAGTCCAAACCCTCTTCCACCAATGGAGTGCATTCAACTTTTTGCCAAGCCAATCTGTCCTTCATGTTCCATTCACCCTATCGTATGCTATGGAATTATTATTTTTGTAATATGTTGTTTTGGGATTGGGAGCATTTTAGTTAAAGATTAGTATAATGGATTATTTGTTGTCAATATTGTTGAGTATTTGGTTAGTTTTATGTTAATAAGTGTCTGATTCTTTTACTAAAATGCTATCAACTAATGTGAATAAACATGATCCGTAACTTATAGGCTTATAGATAATCCATTTTTCCAACATGGAAAATACACTGAAGACCATGGTGTATGATGTACCACGGTGTTTTTAAAATACACTGAAGACCATGGTGTATGATGTACCACGGTGTTTTTAATGTATCATGTACTTAGTTTTGCAATTTTGAACATCAGAAGATGCACTGAAAATTTTTCTTGCCAGATTTTGATATGGAATGATTATAAAGGAGAAGCTGTACGATTTCTTCTTGTTATGTTATCATGTCTTGACAGAGAATCATCATATTTTCCATTAGATTTTTTTCCCTCTTTTAAAGTAAAGTTCGTTCATTCATAACAGAGATAAACAGATGGTAATAAGACTTACATATCCTACATATGGAGTCACAGAGTTCATCAAAAGAGTGAGGAACAGACAAATTATGCGAAAAAACACGAAACCAAAGCTTCGACAGGGGATGTGTGCTGGAAGTAGTTATTATTGTGCTTTGGCTTTGTTATCGCACAATTTGTACTTTGATAGAAGAGAAGGTAAAAGGAAAGCAAATTGGTGTAACAGGAGACTATCCTATCACTGTCACATCAATAGGATGTCTCTTTTTATTTAGGGTGGTAGGCCCAGGGGAGATGTCTCCGGTGACCTGGGGTTTTGAGAAGGCAAAGGGAAAGTAGTTAGGTAAAAGGTCCCCTCTCACAAATCACAACCGATCAGAAAGTCCAGTTTTAAATAACCAATGAAGAGACAATATGCCAGAAGTGTACTTGCCCAGAAAAAAGCAACAAAAAAACTATATATTTGCAAGAGCACTTGCTGGTTAGCACTTCATAAAACCATTGACTTTCTTAAATAAGCAATTTGCTGGATATGGTGAAGTAAACAGAAATCTTATAACAACAATGCTTATAGAGCAAAACTTCACATAAAATGTCTTAAAACTAGCTTTAGAATGACTAAAAACCATTAACCATTGAAGTCGTAACATTAGCATTTGACAGAAGCACATAAGACAAAGTATAATTCAGCCTTTATAAGCTTTTAATGCTGCATTAAATGGCTGTAACTTACTTTAGTAACAGCAGCAAGTAGTTTAGTAGATTGAGCTATTCTAGGGTTAGAAAGTGTTAGTAGGTTGTTCAAAGAATAGGTTTTGATGATTATGTTGATCAATTACTCAATGGAGGACTTAGACTAGTGCTTTCTTAGGGCAAATGGAGTCAATAAAGTGGCGGCAAATGTTGAAGAAACATGATGATAATAGGAGAGCCAAAGACAAGAGAGGTTGATGAATGAAGTGTTGGTAAGCCAAGGCTTCAACCACCAAACCCTAGGGAAAAATGACTACTAAGGTGTAGGTAACCCTAGGCCTTAGTAGATTTTCCTCCCTCTTTAACTCAAAGATGAAGCAAGTGACGGCTAATATGAAGCAGCAAGTGCTAGGGTGTTGCAATGGCAAGGCCCTTAGCAATGGCTTCAAGAAAAAAGACTCCTTGGCACAATCTAGTAGGTGGATAGCAATTGCAATAAGGACAATAACATGTGCTTAATCTCCCAGGGTTTTAAGCTAGCAATTTCATAATCTTTAGCAAAATGCAAAGTAAAGATACTATAACCATTCAAAAGAAAGAAGAATTGCAGAATTTTACTTACATTCACCAAGAATAGTCTAGCATATCACCTAGTTGTAGACTTGCCACCAAGAAAATGCCCCAAAACACCAAGATTAGCCTTCCTTCAACAAGTGTGCACTAAATTTCAGTCACAAAAACCTAAGTAGGGCGCAAATTTCAGACCTCACAAGTGTGAGTGAAAGATGATGAAAAATAAGGAGGATTTCCCCCCTATTTATACAATACTAATGACCAGAATTAGGTCAAAATGGTCGACAAGGGCAGTTACAAATAATATCTAGTTTTTACATTAAATGTCACAACTAAACCCTAAATCAAGCTGCTAAGGTGACGTCGTGCCCTTTTAGGGTGACATTAGGCCCTTTTTGGGCAACGTTGACATCTTGGAGCAAAACATTAGGCCTTCTTGGGCCTCAGGAACCTGCCACATGTGCTACTTGGCACACAACTGCCTCCAAAACATCCCAAAACGTTGGATGATGTCATGGGCCTTCCAAGGCCTACATCATAGTGGAAAGGGCACAACCCCCCTGGGTCCAAGCCTGCCAGGCTGCCCCTGGTGAAATGTCCTCCTCTCTCTAGTGCAATCCTCTGATCTGTCTTTGCCCCCTGTTGGGGTCTCAACATCCATCCAGTGGGCTTTTAGCCCCTTGGAGGTCCGAACTAATCATCTCCCCATGTGTACCTGTCCATCAAGTCTGGCCCTGCAACATCAACAGATACGCCCTCCATGGGCTCATAAGTCACAAGGATCATAGCAATGTCAATCACATCTAATCATCAAGTTACTAAACATGTGCATAAAACCCCTTTTACCCAGACAAGTGCTCAAAGACATTATACTAATCTGCAAGCCAAGTTTGGAGGGAACGCTAGGACGTCCTATTGGTCTAATGCTCATTGGATGTGGGATGTTTCCAGGGAAATTCAATCTAGGCCATGTGAGTGGATGAGGTGGTAAGGGATGTCTGGGCAAGGGGTGCAGTGAAAGCAGGGAAATGTATGGCTTACATGTGGGTGCCTCTGAAGAGGGTGAGCTACACCTGTCATGGATGCAAATGTTTCCAAGCCCATTCATGCCTTTTATCTTTATTCTTATTTCTTTTTCTTTCAAGAGGCTAGTTAGGGGACACTGCCCTGGCGTGGTGACTAGTGGTGGCAATGTTACCCACAAGAATTTCACAGAAATGATAAGGTTGGCTCGTGATGAGACCCCCTTTCTCTTGGTTATGCCACCAAGAGCCACTACCCTGGCATGGTGACCAGTTGTTGGTAGTGTCATACCGCTACATGCCCATGGACCTAATAGGTTGGCTCGTGATGAGACCCCCTATCCTCTAACTAGGTCTTGTTTTATTATTTTTTATGGGTCCCTCTGTTTCTTGTTGGGAAGATTTTTATTGCTTTCTCAGGGATCCCTGGGCGAAGCATCTCAAGGTTTCATTCTTTTGGCTTTTATCTTTTGCCAACTACTTTTACCCTCTGGGCCTTTAGCCCCTTCTTCCCACAAGGTAAGGTACAATCCTTAGAGATTTGGCCAACCCAATGTTCGGACCAGTGTAATGAGATGTATGAGCGGGAAAAAGATGAAAAGTGGTAAGTATGGTGGGAGCGGATGATGGCCTTTCATGAATCCCCCCAGTAGCAACTCAAACCCTATGGGTACCAGCTTACTAGGGCATCATGTCATTCCCCCCAAGTGTGGTCAAGTTGAAAAGCATAAGATCCAAGCACACGTTAGAAGCAAAAAGAATTAAATGCACATATTCAAAGGTTTTGAGGATCAGAGTGACACATACCATGATACCCGGACTCATTACCTCATGGAGCAAGATCCATATCCGCTGCAGGACCAGGCCGAGGTGATGGATGTTGTTGTTGCTGACAAAGTGGAGGCGTTGAAGAATGAAAGGATGGGCCCTTTAGGGCCATGCTCAAGTTGATCTGACTCTCGGTACTCCATGTCTAGGACCTGTGGGCCTCGAGACATAATCTCCTTAGTTATCCCTAGGTTAGGGGATAACATCTGGCTCCAACTCAGGGACATCTGCTCACCGTAGAGTGCGTTAGAACCTCAACATCTCTGGCATAGCCTGTGACCTGCTTGATCTCAATATAAGGTTGTTAGCAATCATTTGGGGTGGTGATATCACCCCCGACTCATATATATATAATACAAAATGTGAAAACAAACATATGTACAAATGTGAATACAAACTACTCTAGCATGAAATGCAAATGGTATATACAATGAATGCAAATGCTTACTTACCTATACTTACCTGTGAAGTCAAGTCTCCACCCTCTGATGGGGTTTGAGGAGGTGCCTGCTAACTGGTAACGGACACCTTCTTCCTTCCAATGTGGATAAATAATAGGCATCATTGACTGACTTCCTTCTGATTTTGAAAGGTCAAGACCAAAATTGTGTATCCCCTTTGACATTAGTAGGCTTTCCCTTCGTGGTGTCCCACATCCATACTATGTCTCCTTCTCTATATTCTTTGGTTCTGAACTTGGTTGTTTCTTGGATAACCCTAGTATACTTTGTAAAGTGAGGAGGGTGGGACTCTACTGTGAAAATTTCTTGTTGGGATGGCTGAATCAATACACTGTCTTCTCCTTTCTTTAATAGCTTGACATCCCCAACTTCCTTGTCTTTATACTTGTCCAGGAGTGGCTGGTAATATGCTCTTTTCGGCCATTGTATTTGATCAAAGTCTTCCTCCGTAGTGAAGGGCATATCATCTGGTCATGATTGGCTCATGTGCATAGAAAATTCAGGAAGACTTTCCATGATTGGCTCTGTTATCCATCAAAGTTGCACTAAGATGGACTTCCAGCGAGCCGCCAAAGTTTGAACATCACTTGTTCAAAATTCAGAGTTTAGAAGTTCAGCCGGTCATCAAGACCACCCTGTTACTCTACATTTTCCATAAAAAATTGTAATAAGAGGTGTTTGCATGATGAACTTGTAAAAGGTCTTAGCCACCTTAAGTCCTAAGCGTGAGTTATACTCTGGAGTGTTTTTTCACTTACTAATCATATTTTTCCATTTTCAGGCGATTTATAATTTATGAGTTTTTTCACTCAATCCCTCCAGAGCTGGAGTATATGCTCATGGTTAGGCTTGAGCATGGATCTAAGCCTAGTGTCTGTTGTATATTACCATGCTAAACATCCTCCTAGAGTCTTATGGAAATGTATTAAGTCCCCCCTAGGATTTTTTAATTTTTTCAGTTAATTAAAAAATTGCTAGATTTCGGCAATTTTTAATTAAAAAATAAAGATACATTAAAAAAGTGGCATTTGGGGACCAAATAGGCCATGGGGATGCTCATTTTTGGACCTAGAGCACCCATGTTACCTACGTACCCACTTATTTGAGTAAAATTAGTGATTAAAATCACTTAAAATTGATTTTACTCTCAAAAAACCCAAAAAGGTCATTTTAATTCAATAAAAATCAGCCAAGGCAAAAATAAAAAGATATGTGGGGACAAGATTGGAGACACAATAAAGGCACAAAGTCAAGCTAAAGGTCAAAGGAGACAAACTCAACTTGATTGGGTGTTGATTGATGACATGACATTTGGATTTAGAGCATGTGTTATTTGGGAGGTGCACCCCTTTTGGAGAGGTGGCGCACCCTTGAGGTGGCAGCCCACAAGTAAAGAGAGGTGGCGCGCCCTCCTTCCACCATGCATTTAGTTTGACATTTGTTGAGTGTGGGAGAGGTGGCAGACCTCATCCCACACATGGCAGCCCTCTTCTTACCACATGGTGCGCCCTCCTTGGAGATGCCATGCGTCCCCCTCATTGGGAACTTCACCCAAATAATTATAAATAAGAGCTTTCTATCTCATTCTTAGCTAGTTGGAGCTTGGGAAGAAAGCACTTGTGTACTATTGCTATTGTAATACTCTTTCTCATATTTTGGAATAAAAAGAAGACTTTGGAGGTCAAATTGGTGGATTGGCCAAGTGTGTGGATGCTATATG
>ML810801.1:144593-184233 GCA_009831015.1 Picea engelmannii | reverse complement strand
AAAGGAAATGAAACAAACAAATAAGACAGAAACATAGAGATACAATAATACTTAGTTTCTATTAAAGAATGAAATATGTAGAGACTATAAAATAAAATACATAGTAAAATGAACTTGCTAGAATGGTGGTAACTTATCTATGAGAAGAGATGTGATGATTATTCCCATTTGCAATAATATGGTGACAATGAGGCTCCAAAGTCCTTTTTAACATAAATAATAAATGATAAAACCCTAACCTCGAGAGATGAAACACCAAATGATTTGTGGGCCCCGATGGGGGTAGTTGATACATCAACTTCCTGGGGGCACAACTTTTTCACACGATATTCATTTGGGACACTCAGTACCTTGTTAGAAAGGTTTAGTTGAGGAGTACACATTCCATTCAATCTAAAATCTACCTTAAACAACATGCTAGTCGCTATTGAGCCAAAAAAATGTCGTTTAGGGCCTCAAAACAACCCTAAAAGTTTGGGACCCGAAAAAACATAGAACAATTGCCAAGATGGAAATTGTATTTTGAGCCAGTGGAATAGGTGGGTGGCCACTGATGTCCACTTGGATAAATATTCCCTCCTTAGGAAGCAATGGTCTCCATTTCGTTGAGTGACCCCATCAAATTGGGAAACTTCTGTTGAACTTGATGCTTGGTGAGCCAATTTCCTTGGTGAAGGAGTTGTCATGCTTTGACAACCTGATAGAGTTGGATCTTATGTTGGAGGGTGTCATTAACCTATGTGTCCATGATCCAATCAATGGTTTCATGTTCCATGTAGTTAGGGTTGATCTTGTAGGTTTTAGTTTCTCTGCCACTTCCGATGTGTCCAATAGTGGTGGAAAATATGCCCAAAGGAGGTCCACATTGAATACTCGGTGCAAGCCAAGGAAGGGGGGAATGCTTAACTCAAAAGAATTTTCTTCCATAACCTTGGTGATGGTGTAAGATCCATAGTGAATTGGACAAAACTTTCGATGGGGTCTTGTATGGCACTCTTTTTGCAAATGTAAACAAACCTTGTCTCCCACCTGAAACTTTTGAGGAACCTGGTGTTGGTCATGGAGTTGCCTGTACTTAGCATTGGAGTTCTACAAAATATCATGGACCTATTGGCAGATGTTGTTGGGTTCTCCTTTTACATTCCATGCTTGTGCATGTACTTTCCTTCTTAACTCTCGAGATTTTTAGGCCCAAGGTTCATCCAAAGTTGTCCAAAAAAACCCCAAAGCACCGACATATCAATCCTTGGCCAAGGTCGAGGAAGGTCTCACCCGATATGTATAGATGATCATGGAAACCATAAGGTCTTGTGACAATGATGAATAATTAAACATACAAAACATTACTACAATTGGAATCCATGTAACTCAGGTCTGATAACCTATTTAGGACTAAGAATTAAAACCATACACACACATATTCACTCATTTATAATAGACACAGATTCAATCATAACTACCATATCTTTATCACTGGAATTATTCAATCACATCAAAAATATACAATGCGTTGAACAGTTGCCTATGATAACCATATAACTTCATATAATTACTATTTAAACCCATGGAAATATAACATAATGCGCGATGCTCCTTTCCTTAGGACTCATACATATCAAAGACACGGGAATGTATTCAAAACATCACAAGATTACAACAAGATCAGAATGAGATCGATACTGGTAGCTAAGATAACTCACATATTTAACTATCAAGATAGCCAACCAATGGACTAACTCTCATTCTAATCTTAGAGCTCCTTTTTATATCTTTCGTTGTTGGGGAGCACTATCTATTTCTGCTCTGCTCCACTCGCTTGTCTGATCCAACTACCTCACATGCTTTTGGTGCCTTCCAATGCTCCACATAGACTCTCTGTATTAGGGAAAATATTAAATTCCTGGCTAGCTCATCATCTAGCCACCCCACGTCTTCGTATGTGGTTGGAAATAATCATTCAGGGAGATTTCCCAGTGATTCCTTTCTTGATTCTAGCGGAGATATTCTTGTTTTCCTATGCAACTTGACAAAACTCGGACCAACGCACACTTGGTAGTATTTACACTAAGCACACTACTGAAAAAAACCTATCTAATGCGCACTCTATGGAATTCCTCGTGCATTTCCTTAGTTTCACATAAAACTATGGAATGAGCACGCACAACTTTGTTTGTTCCTGCGTGTAAAATTGAACCCAAAAATTTGGGTGCCAACAAACTACCACCACTATTATCTAGCTCTTCCTCGAGCCAATTGCAACAATTATGAATATTCGGGCAGTGGGTATCCCACCACCATGCAGGGCTCCCTCGAACCACGACATCCATGGCCTAAATTATTTGTTGTATAGGAACGATTTTATCCATCTATACTAGGAATTTCTCAATTGGCCTGATGCCATCAAACTGTGGGGCATTGGAAAGTTTAGACCCAATCCATTGCATTACTTTCATTATTCATGCGCATCTACACATGGGCACTTCATAGATATTGTTCTTCCATCTATCCAAGGCATCCTCAGAATCTGTGTCATAAGATTTGACACTCCTTCTGCTTAATTCGCCATTTACGATGGGGTTGATGTAGTCCTCCCTACGCCCCGTGAACTTATAAATATTTTTTATGCCTGAGCTCCATGCATCCTCATTTACGGGCTCATTGTATAGGTCATCCTCATATGGGTTTAGTGGTGCGACCACGCGTAGGGCGTCAGTTTCAAAGGATATCTACCTTTCCTTCAAGTTTAAAACTGCATTATTATCAAAGGCCTATTCAATTCCCAGTGATGCAAGGTAGGGATCAGAATAATCCATGATATCGATGACTTCAAAATCAACCTTTGTTTTCACTCCTTCGATGTTTAATTCCACTGTATCCATCCGTCCTATGGGATAGATATTATATTTATTAGCTAAGAGGAGCTAGATGGGTTACCAGACCAACTTAGGCCTACCCATCACTTCCCAATACTTCTTAGGTAAAATGTTCACATCATATCCAAGTTCCAACATGACTCCATCCATTTCATACCCACCAAGATCTGTTGTCATCTTAAACTCACAACCAATACACTTTTTCTTGCTAACCTGATAGACGTCTCTTTTCGATAGCTAAGCCAATATGGTGGTCTCCTCTCTTTGTTCTTTCATGAAAGAAGTTAACATATGGGTCAACTTACTTGCAACTTTTGGATCTTTAAGTGCAAACAAGAGTGTAACAAGGTATTGACTTAATCTTCGGCTTTTGCATGCATTGTGCATTGCAACTATTCCTAGAATTGTTCTTCATAAGCCTTTTTCTCAGCACGTCTAGTGTAGTCTTCCTGTGTTCTTCTATCGATCTTTGGGTTGTGTGTTGTATTTCCTCACACACGCAAGCCTCCTCCAAAGATCTTTATGTCGCGCACTGTAATTATTCACATGTGTGAGCTTCTTCGAGCAACCTCTATTTCTCTAGTTGCACCTATTCACGGATCCTTGCTTCCTTTAGCGATCTTTGTCTCACCCTCTGCACTTCCTCTTGGATCCATTCCTCTTCAAGAGACCTCTGAGTCACACGTTGTATCTCCTCGTGTGCTCTTTCTTCTTCAAGGGATATTTGTGCATCACGCAAAAATTTATTCTGTTAAGAAACATCAAAATTTGGAGGGGGTTAGGGTTCCTTCCTGATATTTTCGTCTGGTTGTTGACCCAAGCCTTCATCGTGCTCGAATTTTTCCCCTATCTTCGCCCTCCGCGAGTTACTACCTAGATGTCTACTTCCCAATTCTTCTTTTTTTTTTTACGTGGCTCAACATGCACCATGTTACAATTGGTATTCGTGTCATCCGACTTCTTCAACAAGTTGGGACAGTCCTCGATTACATGTTTAGTACTATAAAAATTTGCATAGAGCATGTGCAATTTAGTGCAAAATCATGAGACATGACCAATCTCACTGCAATTGAAACATGTGGGGGGTCTATCGCATCCTCCACCATATCCGCAGTCATGACCATACCCATATCCACCTTAAGGTCCTCCTTGATACCCACCTCTATTGGTGCCACCACGCTCACCACCCTTTTGCTCCTCTTATACCTGAAATGCATCTCGAGTGTTATCTTGCATTAACTAGAGGGAGTGTCAGCTATTGACATTATGTCCGATGAATTGATAGAACTCATATAATGAGATGTGAGTCATTGTTTGATACTTCTATAATGTGGGATAGTGGCGTGGAACATGGCCCCATTGTCTACATATTGCACACCATGTTGATTGTCCATATGGAAATGCACTTAGCGTGCATGTCGCCACATAATTCGGAAGGACCGGGCACTCATATCGACGATGCCCCTCTAAACGAAATGCAATACACCATACGTGCTCATGCACGACTTTAGTCTTGGCCATATCTTGCATTTGTATTGTTAGTTTGGCCAGTTGTGAATAGACCTGCACCAACCCGACCAATGTCTCTATGCCTCTAGGTGTATCTTCCAAACACATAGTGATCTCGAATACCTCGGCCTAAGTCATCACCCTTTTGTTGGGAGAAACCCTACAATGAACCACTCTCTATGATACACATCCTAGATCTGGAATGTTAGCCTATCCAACAAGATTTTGAACCATTGGTCATAATCCTAGACAGTTTATCCTTCCTTCTACTTGATCTCCTTGATTTTTGTAATGCATTTGGATTCCTACTTTGGATTTTGAAACTCCCAATGTAAAACCTACTTGATCTCGACTAGTGACCACGCCTATCTTATTGGTGCAGTATCCTTGTACTTCATGTACCACGTCAGGGCCCTATCCCTGAATGTAGTCTCTAGTTGCACGATCTTAGCCACATCGTATGTAACTCTCTTTATAGACCAGATTGCTTCATAGGTGAACCAGTGTTTTTTTGCATCGTGCTTACCCATTCCATGGAACATGAGAAACCTCATTGTACTATCTTGATTTGTCATCTTCAAACTAGATTTGTTTCCTCCCTTCTGACTATTGTTAGTTGGATCTTTCCACACCACTATCGCTTGGGGTAAAGTATCACTGAAGTCACCTTCTTCTTCACTTGTTTCATCGCTTATGTCTTCTTCTTCTCTTTCTTAGACTCCAATCTCTTCACTATATGTTGTATTTTATTCTTGATTAAAAATGCACAAGGGGGGTGGTACAAAGGGAGGGTAATTCCATCTTATTCTTAAACTTCGCATGAGCTGACCCAAAGAGCTATCTACTTGCAGTCATGCAAGACCATCCAATAATATCAACTCATCTTCCCCACCACTAGGGGAGCCTTTATCTTTTTTTCTTCCGGTGCACCAAAAATATGCACCCTCTCTTCCTGACTCGACTTCACACCACAAATGTGTGCTCCTGCCTCCGGGTCGATCTGCGCACTGCCACAACACACTTCATATATCGGTCTAATATGTGCACTGCCACCTTGTGTAGAATCACTCTCTCCACTTAGCACATGACTTCTCCATTCACTATCCTCTCTCTTGCTCAACATACTGACACTACGATGAGTGCCAAATTCTCTTATGATTGGTGCCTAATGGTACTTTACGAAAATTTCTTTTCTTGTTAACGCGTAACCATGCGACACACCACAAATTTGTTCCCACACACCACCCATGTGTGCTCTCTTCTTTATTAAGGTTGCAACATACCACAACAACCAAAGTGTATGGGATTTGTCACCTAGTCCCTCACTACCACTACTTTCATTACTGGTATCTTCGACGCCAAGCATCTTCGTAGGCCTATCCTCACATGTGCTCCACTATAGCACAACATCCTCTCCCACACCACTGTCTGGTGTGAGTTTCCTCTTCATCATAGGCTCGAAACCTCGTTGTGCACCCTTAGCTAACTCTTCTCTACTCCTCTACTTAGTTTTGTCTCTTAGCTCAGATCTTCTTGCGTATTTCTTGGATCTTTTTCTCCTCTACTCTTCTAGGTCTATTCCATACCTCACCTCATCTTGAAAATTTATGGATACTCCTTATCGAACCCATTCTCTCTCTTTTATGAATTTTCCCCGTCTTTGCAGAAACCACCCCCCTGCGCTATGGGGTTTACTCAACCATTCTATTGTTCTCCATGCATATCATTATACTTTCTAGCAACAACATATTGATCCAAAGAGGAATTTATTCTAGCATCCACTTCCATGGAATTTCTTCAAACTTTCTTTCAGCCTCACTGAAAGAATCACTATGTTCTAAATAAAACTCAACAATACATCCTTCCTTCACTCGAGTGAACCAAAATGCAAAATCTTGCGTCCACTGTTATCTAGCACCTTCAAGCTATCAAGCTTGTCTTGATCCCAAAATATTGGCTCGAATGGTAATGTAGCCAAATTGACATCAACTTGTCTCTTTAACCATTCATGCAACAGACATGGAAATTATGCGAAGAAGAGCTCATGCATGTTCGAGTAAAGATATATTCCTTTCCATTCCTTCGGGTTCATCTGTAATACTTACGTCTTCCATAGGGAAAAATATTCTTCTTTCGCTTCTATCCAGTCTTGAATCTCCTCCTTAGAAGGATGCCAACTCATTTTTCTTTTCCTCCATCGATCTCAATAAGACTTCAGGTATTGACAATAGAACCATTTGTTGGGTTCACCTTTTCCGGTCCATGCTTGTGCATGTATCATCCTTCTTAATGATGGGGATTTTTATACCCAAGGTTCATCCAAAGTTGTTAGAAAAAACCTCAAATCAATGAAATATCGATCCTCATCCAAGTCCAAGGAAGGTCCCACTCAAGATGCAGATAGTATCACAGAGACCATAAGGTCTTATGACAGGGATGAACGATTAAACATATGAAACATTACTGCAGTTGGCATCCATGTAACTCAGGTCCGATAACCTATTTAGGAGTAAGAATTAAAAGCATACACACACATATTCACTCATTATAACAGACACAGATTCGATCATTACTACCATATCTTTATTACTAGTAGTATTTAATCACATTAGAGATATACAATGTGTTGAACAACTGTCTATGATAACCATAGAAGTTCATATCATTACTATTTAAACCACTGGAAATATAACATAATGTGTGATGCTCCTTGCCTTAGGACTCATACATATAAAAGATACTGAAATATATTCAAAACATCACAAAATTACAACAGGCTCATAATGAGCTCGATACTGGTAGCTAAGATAACTCAAAACTCTCTAACTAGCTAGACAACTAACCAACAGACTAACTCTCATTATAAGCTTAGAGTTCTTTTTTATATATTTTGTTGTTGGGGAGCATTATATCTTTCTGCTCTGATCCACTTGCTTGTCTAATCCAAATGCATCACATGCTTTTGGTGCCTTCCAACACTCCACACAGACTCTGGCCACCCCATCTCTTTGTATGTTGTTGGAAATAATCATTCGAGGAGATTTCCTAGTGATTACTTTCTTGATTCTGGTGGGCATATTCTTCGTTTCCTTCGCAACTTGACAAAAATCATACCAATGCACACTTGGTAGTCTTTACACTAAGTGCGCTACTGAAAAAACTTGGTCCAATGCACATTGTATGGAATTCCTTGTGAATTTACCTAGGTGCACACAAAACTATGGAATGAGCGCACACAACTTTGTTTATGCACGCGCGCAAAACTAAACCCAAAACTTTGAGTGCCAATAGATGTGTTGAATCCGTTCAATGAATTTGGTGGATTTGTTGACCTCATATTGAACATGGGAATATTTTTCCTGTGTGGATGCAAGGGAAACTGCTACATCAATGGGGCCTAATGGTTGAAATCCCAGGCCCACCTGAAAAGGGTTGTGTCTAGTTGAGCTATGGAGGGATCTGTTGTAGTTGTGTTGGACATAAGGAAGGCTCTCATCCCATGTGCTTGGATGCTTGAAGTTGTACATGCACAAAATATGCATGATCATCTTATTGACAACCTATGTCTGTCCATCAGTTTAAGGATGGAAGGTAGTAGATTTGGTGAGCTTGGTGTCCAAAAACTACCAAAGGCTCGACCAAAATGTGCTCAAGAATCTGTTATCCCAATCAAATATGATGTTCTATAGTAGTTTGAAGTGTACCCATACACGATTGAAGAAGATATTGGTAGTGACCTCGACTATGATACTCTTCTTGGAGACAATCATAATATCCATCTTAGATAATTGATCAACAACCACAAATACACATGCATTTCCATGATTGGTGGAGGGGAGACTTGACATGTAGTCCATCGAGATGGATTCCTAGGGCTCGTTGGGAGTAGTCAAAGGGGTGTACAATTCTTGTTTTTTAATGGTTGGCTTCCCAATGGAGCAGGCAGTGCAATATCTGATATACTTACTAACATCATGTCGAAGCATCGACCAATAGAAATACTTTTGTAGTATTGCCAATGTCTTCTCCACGCCAAAGTGTCATGCCACCTAAATGTAGTGGAATTCCCAAATTAGCTTTGTATGCTTTCTTGAAGGAACATGAAGATGGCATAAAATTCCATCCTAAATATGAAAATTGACAACGGTTTTGCATGTTCCCAACATCTTGTATTTTTTAGCAAATTCAGGATCATCGCCATAGAGTTGGGACCACTTGGAGGTCTCATGCCCACAAGATTTGAGTGTTGGGTATGTGTTATATTATTTGGAAGTGTGGGGGGGGGTGCATTATATTTGATGACATCGTCTGATGATCCCATAACATATTTGTGTATGCCTACGCCAAGAATTGTCTAGGGGGGTCTCAAGATTGGACCCCATGGCTTCATGAAGCATTCAGGGCAGTGCCCCGAATTTGTTTTTTTGGGGGGTGGTTTTTTCTATTTTAGCATTTTTCGTTATTTTTAGTTGTAGCATCCCTAGCCACCGATTGGGATATGCCACTTAAAATTTCAAACTCTGATACTAATTTAATTCATAAAAGTACTCTGCAAATGCACAGATTCATACAAAATAATAACATAAATATACATGCAACTTACACATGAAAAACCCATGAAAATAATTTCATAAATATTAATACAACACATGAATTAACACACAATTGACACTTATCTTTGATAAAAATAACACCAACTGTGTGCATACCTTCCACGCTCGTCCCATCCTTAGACCACACTGCTCAAAACTCTCAGTAGTGGGCCACCCCCGAGATGGGGTTTAAAATCCACCTAAAAATGGAATCCTAACCCACACTAAGGTATTCCAGACAACACAAAGCTCAAAATCAGGTGCCAACTCAAGATAACAACCTGCAGTTCCTCATTCCACACATGCATGTCCCACCCTAGGAAGTGTGTCTCTTCTCTGCTCAACATTCCTTTGGTTTCCCCACTTTCCTTCAAGGGGTTCAACAACAAGCCAGACAGGAAGTCCCAGATCCATGTAGTTGCAGCTTGGCACCTTGAGAATGAATTCCCATCAATTCTATCACCTAGAGAGAATTCTCATGGGGGTGACAACCCACCTCTTCCGCTCCAAATCTTCCCAGGTATAGGTACAGGTACAGGTACAATAATAGCAGGGTATGGATGATATATGAGTGAGTGAAGGAATGAAGATAGAATGATAGGAAAATGAACTAAGTCCAAAATATATGTATGCATGTTCCCAACTTGACACTTGTCATGTTGGGAACTACCTTGGGCCCACATGACCCCAACTTGTCCCCATACTTAGAACTTAGGATAAAATAAATATCCATACTTTATAATTTAAGGAATATTAGTATAATATTCCTTTGGGCTTAATCCCCCCTAGCTTGGCCCCTTATCCTAAACTTGTAGCCCCCTTTCCCTATCTAGTGGAGTTTATCCCCCCATACTCTTTTACATGGTTGGTTTGTAACAGTGATGTGTTTTATTAAAATTTGTGTGTTATTACATATTACAATGATGGCTCACTGACCCTTTTAGCATCTGGCTCCATAGCCTTATAACCACACAGACACTCTGGCCTCAAAATACATATACATAAAGGCACTCTGGCCCAAAATGTCTCAGCTCACCAGCGTATGCGTTCATTTACATTTATATGTACAATTGGGGTTCGACCTAGGGATATTACATCCCCCTCCCCCTTATTTATGCTTTGTCCTCAATGTAGTATATACACATATACAATCAAAACTTCAAATGTATTAAAAAATATGTGGGTATTCTACCCGCATAGAATCTGTGTGCTCCTAAGTTGCATCCTCAGGATTGTACCAGGTCCATTGGACCTTTACTAGCCATATGGCTCAATTCCAGAGTTGCTTGATCTTCCAATTCAATATGCATATTGATTGAACTCGGAAGTCTCCTTCTTGCTCCACCTAAATCACATTACAATAAATGACATGATTATCATTAGGTACATACTTTTTAAGCAATGATATATGGAATACATTATGAATACACATTGATGCAGTTAAGGCAAGCATCTATTCTACAGGACCAATCCTCTCCAGGATTTCAAACGGACCACAATAACGAGCTACCAACTTTGAACAATTTCCCAACTTCACGGAACTTCTTTTGGATTTTCCTTTTAAGAACACATGGTCACCCACGTTAAATTCCTTGTGAGTTCTTCCCTTATCAACGTAAGTTTTATGTCTGTCCTGGGAAACCCTTAAATTTTGTTTTATTCTCACCATATGCTCTTCTATTTCCCTGAGTAATTCGTATCCAACCACTTCTCTATTTGTTGTGTTGTCCCTACTCACTAGTGTGTTTCACTTTCTGCCATAAAGTGCCTCAAATGGGCTCATCTTTAGAGATGCTTGATACTCATTGTTATAAGCAAACTCCACCAAATGCAAGTAATCCTTCTATTTGGATGGTTTATCCATCACATACATCCTCAACATATATTCAATCACTTGATTCACCCTCTATGTTTTCCCATCTGACTCTGGATGATAGGTTGTGCTAAATTTCAAATTGGTCCCAAATCCTTTGAATAATCCTTTCCAAAAATTTGATGTGAATTTTGGATCTCTGTTAGACACAATTGTCTTGGGTATAACATGCAGTCAAGCAATTTCTCCCATACAAATATCAACAATGTTGGTTTCCTTGTGAGTGAGCTTTACTGGAATAAAGTGGGCATCTTTAGTAAGCTTATCCACCACCACCATGATGGAATCATGTTGCTTGGTTGTTCTAGGAAGCTTGGTGATGAAATCCATTGTTACAACTTCTCATTTCCACTCAAGAATGGGTAATGGGTGTAGCATATCATTTGTGTGTTTGTGCTCAGCCTTGAATTTCTGACATTCCAAACACTTGACAATAAAATCAACAACCTCTTTATTCATACCCGTCCAATAATATTGGATCTTGACAACTACAATAGTTTTCTAGTAACCTGGGTGCCCAACATAAGGCACATTATGCATTTATTTTAAAATCATATTTTTCAATTCCTGAGAATTTGGCACATAAATTATGCCCATGTACATGAGAATTTCAGCCTTTTCCAGCTTATATTCTTCACTTTTCTGCTGCAAATTACTTTGCTGAAATTTTTCCTTTACCTCCATGTATTCCTGATATGATTTTGCAGCCTTTAAAATTATTTCCTTCAAATCTGATTGGTACATGCTAATGGTTGTAGCATGCATCTAATGCACCCTCCTGCTGAGTGCATCAACCACCTTGTTCTCTTTACCTTTGATATGCATAATCCAAGATCACTGAGAAATACACAATCACAAGAGACATAGCATTTATCCTGGGAAACCCTCTAGGGGAAGAAAACCCAGCAAAACTTCCTTAATATAGATAGCCAATACAATGCCAAGAGATCTCTATGCTAAAATAGAAAGTCCTCTCCAAGATATGCGCCACTCTCTCTCTCCTTTGTCGGTAACAGATCAGAACTTGTCTCTCAAACTGAGCAAGTGAGTTATGTCTAAGTGAGGCGCTAGCCTCCTTTATTTATACAATTTTGGCACGTGTGAAGTGTCTCTTCACTGGCAGGGCTGACTTCTCAAACTGGGTGGGTAAACCTACCTTTATTATATTTCTGGGTCTCTTTAATATCTGTTGGGGCCGACTTCTTATTCTTCCTATTACAATTGTCTTTTGACCAATCCGCAAAAGGGGATTTGGTCCTATTACAATAACCGACATGATCAATCCACAATGGGGATTGATCATATGAATATTATATCAATAATAATAAGAATACTCAGCACTCCCCCTTAACAAGAAGGGTATTCTTCAGCAGCATCATGCGAGAGAGAGAGGACAACATCATCAACAACATCAAGTGGGAGGACAGCATCATCAATATCATCTTGGCTGGCGTATCTATAAATCATCGGAAGTTTTTTTCATCAGCAGCATCATCATTCCCAAAGGAATTCCATCATCATCTGCATCAATATGTATTAGTATAAAAATTGATACCTCATCACAGCACTAGGCTAGCCCATCATAGTACTAGACTGGCTCTATGTCACAGCTGTTAAGCTGGTAGCTCAGTGCAAGTCACATCTTGCTTTACGTCTAACAACTAGGTCATAAGCAAGGTAAACATCATCTTTCTTTACGTCTAACAACTGGGTCAGAAGCAAGGAACACATCATCTTGCTTTATGTCTAACAACTGGGTCAGAAGCAAGGAACACATCATCTTGCTTTACGTCTAACAACTAGGTCAGAAGCAAGGAACACATCATCTTGCTTTACGTCTAACAACTAGGTCAGAAGAAAGGAGTCATCTTGCTTTACGTCTAACAGCGAGATCAAAAGCAAGGAGCACACACATCATCTTGCTTTACATCTAACAGCGAGGTCAGAAGCAAGGAATCATCTTTCTTTATGTCTAACAATGAGGTCAGAAGCAAGGAACACACACATCATCTTGTTTTACGTCTAACAGTGAGGTCAGAAGCAAGTAATCATCTTGCTTTACGTCTAACAGCGAGGTCAGAAGCAAGGAATAATCTTGCTTTACGTCTAACAGCGAGGTCAGAAGCAGGGAATCATCTTTCTTTACGTCTAACAGCGAGGTCAGAAGCAAGGAACACACACATCATCTTGCTTTATGTCTAACAGGGAGGTCAGAAGCAAGGAATCATCTTGATTTACATCTAACAGCGAGGTCAGAAGCAAGGAACACACACATTATCTTGCTTTATGTCTAACAGCGAGGTCAGAAGCAAGGAATCATCTTGCTTTACATATAACAACGAGGTTAGAAACAAGGAACACACACATCATCTTGTTTTACGTCTAACAGCGAGGTCAGAAGCAAGGAATCATATATACTCCCCCTTTCAGGGAGGGTCCTTTCGGACTATACCAAGCTTATCTCGAAAGTGTTCAAACTTTACACAAGATAGAGGTTTGGTCAACACATTAGCAACATGTTCATTTGTGCTAACATACAGGAGATTCAAGGCTCCTCTCCGCACCATGTCATGGATGTAATGATAGTGAATCTCTATGTGCTTCAACCTGTCATGGAATACAGGATTCTCTATCATCTTTATGTAGCTCTGGTTGTCACATAGGATCGTGGTTTCTTCCATCTCTAGGTCACATAGACTGGTCAATAATTTTTTAAGCCATATAGATTTTCATCTAGCAGAACATGCGGCAATGTACTCTACTTTCGTTGTGCTGAGAGCAATACTGGATTGCTTCCTACTCTGCCACGAGATCATGGCTGATCCCAAACTGAAACAACATCCGGAAGTTCTTTTTCTGTCAGCAACGCTTCCTTCCCAATCTGAATCAGTGTATCCACTTAATGTGAAATCATGATCTCCAGCATAGCTGAGACCATAATCTATTGTACCTTTAAGGTACCTCATCACATGTTTTGTAGCCACTAAGTGAAAACGTCTGGGTTCTACTAGAAACTGACTCAAGGTGTTCACAGCAAAACAAATGTCTGGTCTAGTGTTCGTCAGATACATCAGCGATCTAATAATCTATCTATACAGTGTGGCATCAATCAATTCTGATGATGTATCAACCAGCAGCTTCAGCTTCGCTTCCATGGGTGTATTCATGGAATTGCATTCCATCATGTCGAATCTCTTTAAGATTTTGATCGTGTACTTCCCTTGGTTAAGGAAGATCCTTTCAGGACTCTGCCATACCTCAAGATCTAAGAAATAACGCATTAGGCCAAGGTATTTCATTTCAAATTCCAAGGAAAGTCTCTTTTTACATTCAACGATGAGCTTTTCTTCTCCAGTTAAGAATAAGTCATCCACATATAGCAGTAATATTAATGGCTCATTATCCATAATTTTGAAGTAGAGATTTGAGTCTGCTTTACTCTTGGTAAAGCCTAAGCTCGTCAAGAAACTGTCTATACAGCCATACCAAGATCTAGGAGCTTGCTTCAATCTGTATAAGGCTTTCTTCAATCTGCAGACATGAGACCTCCTGTCTTCAACCTCAAATCCTTGAGGTTTCTCTATATACACTTCCTCTTCGATGACATCGTTTAGGAAAGTTGTCTTCACGTCCATCTGGTGCAGCTTCTACTTCATCTTAGCTGCAAGAGCTATGATGGTCCTGATCGAAGTGTATTTGGCCACAGGAGTGAATGTCTCTTCATAGTCAATTCCTTCCTTCTGGGAAAAGCCACGAGCAACAAATCTTGCTTTATACTTCTCAATACTTCCATCAGCAACATGTTTTATTTTGAAGAGCCATCTTGATGATACCACATCCTTACTTTTTGGTCTGGTAACTATTTCCCATACATCATTCTTTATTATGGATTGGTATTCCTTTGTCATGGCATCTGCCCATTCCTTCTTTTGAATGGCTTCTTCAAAGTAGGTAGGCTCCTCATCTAGGAGATCACACATCAAATCCATGTAACTAGAGAATGGCTTTGGTCTTTTCACTTGTCTCGAGGTTCTTTCTAGAACACCATACTTCTCTCCATATTGAATAAGATCTCTTGCCCAAGCAGGCTTTCTTTTATGGGAGAAGGTCATTTGAGGAGGTTCTTGAACTTCTGCTACATCATGGTCTTCAATATTTTCCTCGTCAGGGGAAGTTACAACTTCTCTCACTGGTTATGTAGCTCTAGGAACTTCCCTCACGGATTCTGCAATCCTGGGAATTACGGGTTCCTCTTCATATACTTCTTCAAGCTGGCATATTATTGATTTCTTAAGTGTTTCTTCTTCATCAAAGTTCACGTCCCTACTGATCTCAATGTGGTGGTGACCTAGTATGTATATTTTGAAAGCCTTGGAGACCTCACAGTATCCCACAAATATTCCCTTCTTTCTGGAGGTTTCTAGCTTGTTTCTCTTCTCTTTCGGAGTGTGTATGAAGACTGGGAAACCAAATATTTTGAAATGGCTTACCTCTGGTTTCTTTCCGGTGAACATCTCTTCCAGGGTCTTGAACCCAAGTGCACTATGGGATAATCGGTTATGCACATAAACAACTTCCATTGTTGCTTTTTCCCATAAGCACATAAGAAGATCTTGATCATGGATCATAGTCTTCACAGCTTCCAGTATGGGTTTTTTCTTCCGTTCAGCTACACCGTTTTGTTGGGGATCCTCTTGATCCCAACATCATTACAAAAGTTCACAAACTCTTTTGAGGTATATTCTTCTCCATTATCTGACCTGAGTATCTTAATCTTCCTTACATAAAGGTTCTCTATCAAGTCTTTGAATTCCTTGAACTTGTTGAACACTTCAAATATATCCAGGTCTTTACGAGAATAATCATCAATGAATGATACATAGTATACATACCCACTAATGGAGGATGATGGAATTGGTCCACACACATCTGAATGGATGAGTTCTAGGACTCCTTCTATCTTGTTGTCCCTCTTTGGAAATGGGTTCTTGATGTTCTTCCCTTGTGCACATCCATTTCATACGCCTTCATGATCACCTTTGAGTTCTGGTAAACCTGTGACCGCTTTGCATATGTATGGTAGTTCCTTGTAGTTGATGTGAGCTAATCTTCTATGCCAAGATTATTCAATGGCATGGGTCATGTCAGCTTCTGAGTAACCCTTTAGCTTATGCAAGCTACCTTCTTCTCTTCCAATGATGATTGCTTCATCTATGGTCTCTTCTTTATCACATTGCCTTCTGCAACCTTCACCATAGCTTCCTCAGGGTTATTACATGTGACCTGGAGCAAGGTCAACAAAAAAACAAGCAAGAGTAATATCCCTCTAATAATATAAACCAATAGCACGAACAATCATCCCAGTAGCTCCTTTATAGCTATCACTTATCATTTATCTGAAGCAAATATTAAAGGTAAGGAATACAATACAAAATGAGGTCAACACTCTCATAGTGTTGTGACCAAGCATTGTTCCATGGCAACCTGGAACTGACACATAAGGTTTCTCCTAAAGGAGGTGTTAGTTGTATCAGGAAAAGCATATACCTCTACAAGCTCACATGTTATC
This sequence comes from Picea engelmannii, assembly GCA_009831015.1. Classification (NCBI taxonomy): domain Eukaryota; kingdom Viridiplantae; phylum Streptophyta; class Pinopsida; order Pinales; family Pinaceae; genus Picea; species Picea engelmannii. The sequence goes on along the minus strand of ML810801.1, from coordinate 167,817 downwards.
ATGTATAATACTTTACAAAGACTGTTATCTCAACTATAGTCATCAATTTGTCATGTGAACCTTTTAATCTTATCAACTTGATTTAATCAAACCTAGAGCCTTGTCTTCAGGAATGAGTGCTTGTTTTTCTTCCAAGTATCCTTCACTCAAGATGACGAGTGTTTTCTTCAACCTATCTGTTGTACTGAGACAATACGCTATCTTGACAGAAGGTTAGGTTAGAGGATAAGCTCTATGATCAACTTTTAATCCTTCTAATAATTTGATCATAGCTTCAACATGCAACATTGATCAAGATAATGACAAATAGATGCATATCAGAATAATCACACCTAGGTTGTATCATTCCTCTGAATGTGTTGGATCTTGAGATCCTTCTGGATCTATGGAAAGAGATCCCTTCTCCTGCAAATACTCTTTAAAGTTTAACCATTTAAACATATGTGAGTACATACCTCTGATAACATTTGTAGGTGGTGGCTCCATCTGGTAGCAGCGGTAATCTTTACCAACTCTTAAGAAAAATTCAAGGGTGACTGCCATTGGTAGTACGGCTGCTACTGCAACTGGTACTGAAACTACAACTGGTTCTAAGACTGCAACAACAACTTTAGGGTTTTATGAGAAAACCCTAATTTTTCAAACTTCAAATTTTGAAATTCTGATCCAGGGGATAGATGCGTTGAGCTGAGGCGAGTTAGCTGGTGCAGTCAGATTTATGAAAATCCAACTTTTACTCCTTCAAATCTGATCTATTGATTTTTTGACTGGTGCTTCTGGTACCTTTGGTACTCTGGTACTTCTGGTACTTCTGGTACTGGTTTTCTGGTACTTCTGGTCCTTTGTGAAACTAGGGTTTCACTTTTCGGGAGATCCAGCCATTGAAAAGGTGCGCTAATGATGCCAAATTGATCCTTAGGGGAGGGTGCAACTTTCTAGATAGTTTTAGGGATGAAAAGCTTCACTTTTGAAAAACCCTAATTTGCAGGTACGACAACAATGATGTTTTTCTCTTGCGAAAGATGCTTCCTTCAACTTGGCTCTGATTCCATGTTAATGTTTAAGCCATTATTATAGATGTTTTCATTTCATTAGATACAATAGCATAATACAAGATTACTAAGAAATACACAATCACAAGAGACACAACATTTATCCTGGGAAACCCTCTAGAGGAAGAAAACCCAACAAAACTTCCTTAATATAGATAGCCAATACAATGCCAAGAGATCTCTATGCTAAAACAGAAATTCCTCTCCAAGATATGTGCCACTCTCTCTCTCCTTTGTCGGTAACAGATCAGAACTTGTCTCTCAAACTGAGCAAGTGAGTTATGTCTAAGTGAGGCGCTAACCTCCTTTATTTATACAAGTTTGGCACGTGTGAAGTGTCTCTTCACTGGCAAGGCTGACTTCTCAAACTAGGTGGGTAAACCCACCTTTATTATATTTCTGGGTCTGTTTAATATCTGTTGGGGCCGACTTCTTAGTCAGCCTATTACAATTGTCTTTTGACCAATCCGCAAAAGGGGATTTGTTCCTATTACAATAACTGACATGATCAATCCACAATGGGGATTGATCCTATGAATAATATATCAATAATAATAAGAATACTCTTTGCAGTTACAATATTTCAACAAATTCAAATATTTTCCCCATGAGGTAGTGCCTCCACATCTTCAAGTCATGCACTATGGTTGCCAATTCTAAATCATGAGTAGCATAGTTCCTTTCATGCTCCTTTAATTTCCTTGATTCATAGCATACCACATGTCACTTTTAAATAAGAACTCCACCAAGTCCTTCTTTACACACATCAATGCATACAATGAAGTCTTCATTTGGATCAACAATATTTAATATTGGAGCACTTGTTAGTAAAGGCTTTAAGTGTTAGAAACTCCTTTCACAATCCGATGTCCACTCAAACTTCACAACCTTCTTTTGCAAGGAAGTGATTGGGTGTGCAATCTTTGAGAATCCCTCAATGAATCTTTTGTAGTAACCTACAAGTCCCATGAATGATCTCACCTTAGAGACATTCCTTGGTGTTGGCCACCCCTTAATGGCCTTTATCTTTTCTGGTTCCATTGTTATTCCTTCCTATGAAATGATATGGCCCAAATAATGAATTTTCTTCTGGTAGAATGAGCACTTGTTCAATTTGTCATACAACTAATGCTCCCTCAATACCTGAAATATCATCCTCAAGTGTTGTTCATGCTCTTCCTTAGAATTAGAATATATAATAATGTCATCCAGGAAGACAATGATAAACTTATCTAAGTAATCCCTGAAAATACCATGCATTAAACACAGGAAGACAACTTGTGCTTTTGATAACCCAAATGGCACCATTGTGAACTCATAATGACCATACATTGTTCCGAAGGCAGTATCTCTAATGTCTTCTTATTTAATTCTTACCTGATGATATCCTAACCTAAGATCAATATTGGAGAATATCTTAGCATCTTTCAGTTGATCAAAGAGGTCATCTATCCTTGGCAAAGGATACTTGTTCTTCATAGTTACCTTGTTCAACTATCTGAAGTCAATGCAAAGTCTCAATGTTCCATCCTTTTTCTTCACAAATAATATTGGGGCACCCCAGGGTGACACACTTGGGCATATATACCCTTTCTTCAAAATCTCTTCAAGTTTCATTTGCAATTTCTTTAGTTCTGGTGTGCTCATCCTGTAAGCGGTCTTGGATATTGGGGTTGCTCCAAGCATCAGATTAATGGAGAAATCAATATCTCTCTTGGGTGGAAATACCGGTATTTCTTTAAATACATCTTCAAACTCCTTTAGGACTTTATAATCTTCAATACTTGGTACCTTGTCTTTAGGTGTCTCTTCCATATGTGTTGTAAATATTTAACACCCTTTTCCGAAGCTTTTCTTTAGTTGCAAGGGTGAAACTTCTTTGATGGTTACTGCCTTGGGAATTCCCTAAACTATCCTCAAGTTCCCTTCCTCATCCAAGCAAGTAAAGGCCTTATTATAACAACAAAGGATAACATGATGCTTTTCCAACCAATCCATACTAATGAGGCAATCATATGAGCCCAAAGGTATGGTATTCAAATATTCTCTTATGCCCAGTCCATTCATGTCCATTGGACATGCCTTAACCATCTCAGTAATTTTATTCTTAGCTCCTATAGCTAGTTGCTCTAACCAAGGTTTTCCAAGATTGCTTCTTGGAAATTGAAATCTTTCCACCATCTTAGGATCTAGATAAATATGACTGTCTCCTCAATTAATTAAAATAGAAATGGGTTGGTTGTTGATCTTACCTTCCACTTGAATCATATGAGACTGGAAGTCAGCTTGCTTGTTATCCAAAGTTGCATAGATCCTTGGTACATTTCTTCCCATGTCCTCCATTGTATTAGTCTGTTGAATATTATGAACAATCCTCAATTTTGCAACTCTATGAGGACAATCCCGGTACATGTGGTCTCCCCACAACCCCAACATTGAATGGGTGGTTGCCTTGGTCTTTTCCCCATTGTCTCTGTCATTCTGGTTTCTTTAGAGGTTGTTTGTCCCTAAGAATTATTTCTGATGAATGGTGGCTTGGTACCCTTCTTCCTCTGGTCCATCTTACTTTTCTTTTTGTCTTCCCACACCTTTTGGAAAGTTTGTCTTCCTCTATGTTGATCATAAAGGAATGTATCCCTCATTTTGGTTTCCTCCAGTGTCTTGGGATCATCATACCATATCTTATCACTGATAAATGATGGAAGTCCACTCAGGTACCATTGAATCTTAACTTGTTCATCCTTGATAAAAATAAACATATTTTTTGGAGAAATTTCTATTTTTGGCACACCAGTTTAGCGGGAGTAACACTAGTTCCATGGAAATTAACTGACTAGTTCTATTTTAGACTTTATAATTTTTAACCATCGCTATTATGCATGCATTCATAATTATAGGATGGCATTTCCTATATGAGTGAAGATCACTCACTCATTGATTAGATCATAATATACATTGATTCTCATTATTCATATTGGATCTCTCTTCCTTTTCTTGATAATATTTGTTTGTGTATGCTTTAGCTAGGTCTCCTGTGTAGGTTTCCATGAAACACTGACATGGTATCAGAGCCGAGCTACTTAGAGCAACCCACATAAGCCAGAGAAGAGAGAAAGAGGATTTGAGTAAACCTAGATTCTGTAATCATTGTGGCCTATCCCTATCGAAAGGTGCGACGATTGGAATCGTCGCAGCCTATCCCTATCAAAGGGTGCGACGATCGCACTCAGACTTAAGAAAAAATATTTTTCCAAGCATCGTCACAACCTATACATAGCCAAGGTGCGACATTTTCGCACTGTGTTCTTCATCCGGGGTGTGATAATTCAATTTTTCACAATCGTTGCATTGTGTCCTCCACTAGGATGTGACGATTCAGCATCGTCACACTTTATCCTTCTCTAGGGTGCGACGATTCAGCAGCCCTCCAGAAAAGTGGGTTTCTATAGTAAAATAGTCATATCTCGAAATCCACGATCTGGGTTGAGCTGAAATTTTTACCAGAGACGTATAACATAGGGATGCTCATACTCACCAAAAATATCCAAAACCCACATCATATTTTAGGATATATAGTTGTTTTATCATATCTATAGCTACCATAGCACCGTCAGTCATATCTCAGAATCCATGATGGGTTTTCAGGATCTTTTCAGTATCAATAACAGGGATGGAGACGATCCAACTTCTTCAATCAAGTCTGGTGACAATACTCACACCATACAACTATTTTGAATGGAATCTGAAGGCCACATTCCAAATCAAAAGAAAAAGGATTGTATAATTTAACGATGGCGACAGAAACAAAACCTACATCAGCGCTTGAGAAGACCAGATGGGCGAACCCTAAGGATGAGGCCACATGACTACTTCTTGATTTAATATCTAATGATTTATGGTTTCATGTTGCTGCATGCAAGAATCCAAACGAGATCTTGTAACATCCCCAGCCAGCCACAGGCCGGGGTATGCTACCTGCAAGCCCACCCTTGGACTTCTTTCTCATATTGATATCTTATTTATTTATTAAAGATGCATAAGATAAGATAATTAATGACATGCACAGAAATATCCATCAAACATGCATGTTCTAAAGATTCAATTAACGAGAATTAAATATACAGTGGAAAAACATTCATACACAGATAATAATATCACAACAGAGAGAACTTATCTTTATGAAAGATGACATCAACTGGCTATAGACCAAGGACGTTCCACCCAACCATAGACACTACTTCTCCAAATCTCAACAGTAGTGTCACTCTCGAGCCAGGGCTATGAATCCAGAGTGAACTTGGCTTCCCAAACCAGTCAGCTCTCAAGCTCTCACAGGCTTCCCAACACTCATAGGAATCCAAGTACCCAGCTCTCTTCTACCCAGCTTGCACCACCCGAGAGAATGGACATCCACCTTTCTCTGCCACACAGTCCCTCAGGCATTCCTTCTCCTTATTCGGGCCTCTAGCACAATTGGTCTAGAATCTCAATGATGGAACTCTCAGGACTCGCAGTTGTGATCCATGCTGGAAACAGGCCACTGCATCTCAGACATGTAGGCCTCAAGGCATGACTGGATCACACCAATGGCCACTACATCCAACTATCTTGTGGCTAATTCTTTTGCAGTTCAGTCCCCCTTCTTGATACCAATACGTAGGTGAGGATGGATGGAGGAGGTAGGTAAGTTCATGGGAGTGCATGAGGGTAAGAATGAGGTAACACAAAGGTGACGGAGCAGACAAGACAATGACCAACCCCACAATCGGACCAATGGTGGGTTTAAGTATGTTCGTGGGGAAATCAATAACCTCTTGGCCTCCCCAAGAAGCTCACGTAACCGATCCCCCCCCCTTTAGGAAAAAAGGTAATTAACATAGGAATAAACATTTATCCCCTCAAGCCCCCTCTCTTGTGGAATCATAGCCCCCTATAACTCTAGTCCTTGTTCGTGTAGCAGACAGTGATGTATTTATTATTAATAGTGATAAAAACATTACATGTCTTAGGCACACTGGTCTTTTAATAATTTTTTGGGCACTCTGGCCTCTCAGTATCGTAACATCACATTATTTAAAATGGGGTTTCAAAACCTGTGGTGTTACATCTCCTCCCCCTTATTTTGGCATTGTCCTCGGTTCATATACAAAACAGAGATCAAAATCTCAAATTCATTCAAAAAGCTATGGGTACTCTGCCTGCATGGAATCTTCATGCTCCCAGGTAGCATCTTCGGGACTGTAGCAGGTCCACTGAACTTTTACCAGCTCTATAACTTGACTCCAGAGCATTTTTACCTTTCTGTCCAATACCCGTACTGGCTGAACCTGAAAATCTCTCTCTGTCTCTACCTGAATCAGACGCCAATCAATAACATGGTTAGGATCATGTACATATTTATTTAGTAAAGATACATGAAATACATTATGCACATTCATGGAAGCATGCAATGCAAGCATGTATGCCACTGACCCTATTCAGTCCAATATTTCAAATGGACCACAGAATCTGGCTGCCATCTTTGTATAAGTCCCCAACTTCAAAGAGATTTTCTTGGGCTTCACTTTCAAAAGTACATGCTCCCCTACTTTAAATTCTCTAGTTGTCTTGTTCTTGTCTGCATAAACTTTTTGTCTATCCTGAGCTACCTTTAAATTCTTCTTGATCTTGACCACCTGGTCTTCCATGTCCTTGAGCAACTCTGGCCCAAGCACCACTCTATCTATTGGGTTCTTCCAGCTCGCTGGAGTATTGCATTTCCTACCATACAAGGCTTCAAATGGGCTCATTCTCAATGAAGCTTGATACCCATTATTATATGCAAACTCAAGCAAGTGTAAATAATCTTCCCACTTAGATGGCTTATCCATCACATACATTCTCAGCATGTCTTCAATTATTTGATTGACTCTCTCTGTTTTCCCACTAGTCTGGGGATGATATGTTGTGCTAAAGTTTAGATTTGTGCCAAATCCTTTAAACAATCCCCTCCAGAAATTGGAGGTAAACTTCGTATCCCTATCTGAGATGATTGTCCTAGGTATCCCATGCAACCTAGCAATTTCCTTCATGAACATTTCTGGAATATTAGCTATTGTATGTGTTGTCTTCACAGGCACAAAATGAGCAGCCTTTGTTAATTTTTCAACCACCACCATGATTGAATCATTTTTCTTATTCGTTTCAGGTAATCCTGTGATGAAATCCATGATGATCACTTCCCGTTTCTTCTCTGGAATTGGCAATGGTTGCATCAAACCCGTCGGGTGCCTATGCTCAGCCTTCACCTTCTGACATTCCATACATCGAGCGATGTAATCAGAAACATCTTTCTTCATTCCCGGCCAAAAGAATTGGCTTCTTACTGCTGTAATTGTTTTCTGTTAACCAATATGTCCAGCATAAGGAACATCATGCATTTCCTTTAGTACCAAATTCCTCGGTTCTCCAGAACTAGGAACATAGATTATGTTCTTATGCATGAGTAATATGTCTTCCTTTATCTCATACTCCTTTATTTTTTGATGTACATCTCCTTGTTGTAAGTTTTCCTTTACCTATAGGTAATGCTGATTTGTAACAAGACCATCTTAAATTTTGCTCTTCAATTCTGACTGATGCATACTGACAGCAGTAGCATGCATGAGATGCACTCTCCTACTAAGTGCATCGGAAACTTTGTTCCCCTTTCCCTTGATATGCTTGATATCAAAGTCATATTCGCTTAAAAATTCCAGCCATCTTGTTTGCCTGGAATTCAAGGTCAATTGTTCAAAAAGATACTTCGAGCCAATGTGGTCTATCCTTAATTCAAATTTCTTCCCCATGATATAATTCCTCCACATCCTCAAGGCATGAACAATGGCAGCAAGTTCCAATTCATGCATGGCATAGTTACTCTCATGTTCCTTAATCTTTTTGGACTCATATCCAATGACATGTTCATTTTGCGTGAGGACTCCCCCAAGTCCTTCCTTACAAGCGTATGTACATACCACAAAACTTTCATTTGGATCAGCAATATTTAACACAGGTGCACTAGTAAGTAATTCCTTCAACATATTAAAATTATTTTCACACTTGAGTTTCCATTCAAATTTGGTTCCCTTATTTTGCAAAGAAGTGATGGGATGAGCAATCTTAGAGAACCCTACTATGAACCTTCTGTAGTAGCCAGCTAATCCCATAAAAGATTTGACGTCTGACACATTTTTGGGTGTTGGCCATCCTCTAATGGATTCGATCTTCTCTAGATCTACTGCTATGCCCTGCTCTGAAATAATGTGTCCCAAGTAATGGATATGCTTTTGATAAAAAGAACACTTAATCAACTTGGCATACAACTGATGTTCTCTCAGCACTTGCAATACCAATCTTAAGTGGTGTTCATGCTCCTCTTCAGACTTAGAATAGATAAGTATGTCATCTAGGAATACTATGACAAACTTGTCCATATAATTTCTGAATATACCATTCATTAAGAACATGAAGACAGCTGGTGCATTTCTCAGTCCAAATGGAACCACTATGAATTCATAATGCCCATACCTGGTCCTAAAGATTGTCTTATGAATGTCTTCTTCCTTGATTCTTACCTGATGGTATCCTGCCCTCGGGTCAATATTTGAAAATATCTTTTCTCCTCTTAGTTGATCAAAGAGGTCATCAATTCGGGGTAGCGGATACTTGTTCTTTATAGTGTACTTGTTCAGCGGTCGGAAGTCAATACACAGCCTCAAGGTTCCATCCTTCTTTTTGACAAAGAGTACTAGTGCTCCCCAAGGTGAAACACTTGGATGTATGTACCCTTTCTTCAACAATTCATCCAATTCCATTTGTAATGCATTTAACTCTAGTGTGCTCATTCTGTAAGGTGTTTTTGACACCGGGGCTGCTCCTAGCACTAAATCAATTGAGAAATCTATCTCCCTTCTTGGTGGCAATCCAGGTGTTTCTTGGAATACATCCTCAAATTCCTATAGTGCTGAGAAATATTCAAGGCTTGGCCCCTTTGTATTATCTGGCTCTTCCACATGAGTTTCATACAATTGGCATCCTTTCCTAAAACATCTTTTTATCTATAAGGCCGAAATATCCCTTATAGAGATGGGTCTTGGAACTCCTCTCATAGTGCTCTGTTTTCCATTTCCATCAAGACATGTAAATGTCTTGTTATGACAATCTAGGATAGCATGATTCTTGTCCAACCAATCCATCCCAATCAGAACATCATAAGACCCCAATGGTGTGATATTTAGATTAGTACTAGTATTCACGCCATTAAGACTTATGGAACAACTTTTGACCATATCATGGACTCTCCTTTTGGTTCCAGTGGCTAACTGAACCAAGCTTGTTTTTCCAAGTTTACTTTTCTCCAAATGTAATTTATCCACTATCTCAGGATCAATGTAACAATGAATTGCTTCCAAATCAATCAAAATAGCAACATGCTAATTTATGATCTTACCTTCCACCTCGATCATATTGGACTGGTACTCTGCTTGTCGATTATTTTAAAGCTACATAGATTATTCTCATATCTTCGATTGTTGTAGCCTCTTAGATGTTGTGCACAGTCTTCACTCTGTCTTTTCTGTGTGGGCAATCCTTATAAATGTGATCTTCTTTGCATCCCCAACATTGGATTGGTGGTCTTCCCCTTTTTCCCAAAGAAACTTCTTTCTTGAAATCCCCCTTAGCATATTGATCTTGATTATTTCTATTAGGCTCATTCCTATTGTAGGGAGGTTTGAATCCTTTCCTCCTCTGATCAGACTTCACATTTTTCTTGTCCTTCCAAGATTTCTGTAGGGATTCTCTTCCCTGGCCTTGCTCATACAGGTATTTAGCTTTCCTGATGGCTTCAGTCGAGGTCTTGGGTTCATCATACTTGATCTTTTCCTTGTAAAAGGCTGACAATCCACTTAGAAATCTATGTATTTTCACTTTCTCATCACCAATGAACTTGACATACTTTAACAATCCTAAGAACTTCTTCTCGTACTCTTCCATAGTCATGCTTCCCAACTTGAGTTCAAATAACTCCTGCATTTTCTTGTCATAGAAATGCTCTCAGAGGTACTCCTTCTAGAAGTACTTCTTGAACTGCTTCCAAGTGATCCCACTTTCATTAACATGTTCCACTTGCTTCACTTGGTCCCACCACACTGCATATTTCCCGTGTAAATGGTAGGTGGCAATCCTGGCTTCCAGTTTTGATGAATAGTTATGCAACTGAAAGTTTCTCTTGAGCCCAAGAAACCATGCTTCAACATCATCTTCCCTTTCTCTTTCTCCATCAAAGGAAGGTGGTTTGATCTTCCTCGACTCTCCTTGCAAACTATATACCACTTGTTTCCTTCTTTGTTGCCTGACAGGGGATACCTCTGGACTGCTTACAGGATCATCCGATGCATAAGGATTTATTTCTGAGTAAGGAGGTGAGTGGTGTCCATGAGCTTTGCTAGAACTTCTGGAATAACTAGCTCTTCCACAAGCATTTCTTCTTTCATGACACCTGCCTCCTTCCTCTTGTCTTGAGTTGGATCCCTTCTTCATTTTCCTTTGCAACTGATCCAAGCTCTATAAAACTCGATCATTTATCTAAATTTTCTTTCTCATCAGTCTCTCGTTGTCTTCTTTGTAGCTATGCACTTCCATATTCAAGCTTCTTAGCATTTCTATCAACGTTTCCTGCTCTCCTTTTTCCTTGCGTCCATTGGAATCTGTCTCTGCATTACCAAATTTGGTATTCTGGCCTTCAGCCTCCTTATCATGAATGGAGGCTCCCTCTCATTCTTCCATTTCCTCAATACGGATCCTGAGTTGATGTGTTTAAACCCCTCAATTCTGTAAAATGTGCAAGCGGCCATTTTGTTAGAATTATGCATATGATAGACAAAAATTTCCAAACCGTGCTACAAGTCTCTTTCTTGTTTTTGTTCATGGAGATCATATCCCCATTCTCCGAAAGTAACAGTGTCCTGTTATCCTTGGGCTAACACAAAATTTCATCCTGCGCAGGTGCTTCCTTCAAACCACCTTCCTAGGTGACCACGACTAGAAACCGCGACTAAATCCTTCCTTAGAATTTTTTGTCTCGAAGACAACCAATTCGGCCCTTATCCCTCCTTCCCTTAGCTCTTAATATGCATATGAACATGGCCATGACCCTGTGTTTAGCTGAGAAAGCGCTTGTCAAGAGCGTTGGGACTTTCTTCCAGGACCAAATCAACGGTCCTCGTCCTCTTTAATGATCAACGATTGAGATCCACTTCGGGAGTCTCAACTTTCCTTGATTACCTCCTCCCAGAATGATTTTACCCAAAGTTCATGATCTATCGACATGTGTCGTCCCACAGATCGGTGTTTGTGAATCGCTTTGGCTCTTCAGGCTTCAAAAGTTTCAAACTTCCCTCTTTCACTTTCTCCCGGAGTGCTTTCACCCGAAGTCGATGATCCTTCGATGCGTGTCTTCTGGAATCAACGGTCGAGATGCACTCCAGCCTTCGGGAGTTTCTGACCCAATGCAACCTGTCATATATTTTCCCTCTCGTGTGCCCAGTCTCCAGACTGCATGATCTTTCACCATGTGGCGAAATACTAGAAGCGGACATGTGGCCTAATCAGGCGGGTGACATGTGTCACGTTCTAATTGACTTTTCAACACTCCAAATGCTCAAAACTTACTGACATGTGGCACACATCCCATGTGTCCACGTCATCCAATGTGACGTCCGTAAGCCACATCACTTCAGAATTTTGAGGTCCATGTCACCTCTAGGTTTCGTCATCATGCCCCACCACTTTGGCTCTTCGGGCTTCGAGACTTCGAGATTTTTCATACTAGCACACTTCCAATTCTCCCGAACTCTAAATTCCCAAACTAGCCAATCTGTCGCCATGTGTCCTCCTGGATTGGATGACTAAGATTCACTTCAAGTCTTCACCCGTAGTTCACAAATCTTCTCCACCTGTCCTCCTCAATCTGACAGTTATGTTTTGCTTCGGGGCTCTGGACTTCAGATATTTCAAACCTCAACCTTTTTTGAAATTTTTTTTGTCCGAAGCACACGATCTGGTGACGCGTGCCACCATGCGGATCGACATCTATGATTTCTTCAGGACTTTAGACTTCAAAAATCTCAAACTGCAAAACTTATCTGGCCCCACGGGCTTTTGTCTGAAGCCTTGGATCTGGTGACGCGTGGCTCACGACAGATCAATGGATGAGATCCTTTTGGGTCTTCAGGTTTCGTAAATCTCAGTTTCTAAAAATTGTATGGCCCCACTGGATTTTATCCAAATCCCTCGATCTGGTGACGCATGGCTCTCGACAGATCGACGATAGAGATTCACTTCGGATCTCCGGGGTCCAGAAATCTCAATTCTCAACTTCTCCTGCTCGCCTTTTCCCGGAGTGCTTTTACCCGGAGCACACAATCGGTTGACGTGTTTCCTCCTACAGATCGACGGTCCCCAGCTACTTCTTCTCTTCAGAGGTTTTTCTCTCAAGTACTAGCATGTCACATCACTGCATGCCTTTCAAATTGCGGGGCCATGCATCAGTGGTTTGGAGTAACCCTCTTTTCTCCCCGCAATTCCCTTGACGCTGGCACATAACCCTTTAGGGAAACCGTGGTTTGGATTGCGGGACCACCTTGGGAAATTAACTCCCATGCAACTTTGTTCCCCACAATGCCTACTGGTTGTTGATCTCTCTCTCCAATGGGATCTGACGGTCACGACCTTAACCTTGCTTCCTTTTCATCGAACGACCCCTATTCACCTGTCCTCCGATCCAACGATCTCGGATCTCTCCTGATCCTATAGTGTCGATCACTCCCGAATGCAATAGGAATGGTCACGATCCTTCGAACCCTTACAGAGGGTCTATGAAGTTTTATCTCCTGCGTAGCTTCTGCAATGCCATTCCTCCTGAGCTTTTCAATTTCACGGTCAAATTTTGATCTCTACCACGAGACTTTGACCAACAGACCCGGCCCATACCGACTCGGTGTTTCCACCAGAATCTTTCAATCTGTAACATCCCCAGCCAGCCACAGGCCAGGGTATGCTACCTGCAAGCCCACCCTTGGACTTATTTCTCATAATGATACCTTCTTTATTTATTCAAGATGCATAAGATAAGAGAATTAATGACATGCACAACAATATCCATCAAACATGCATGTTCTAAAGATTCAATTAACTATAATTAAATATACAATGGAAAAACATTCATACACAGATAATAATATCACAACATAGAGAACTTATCTTTATGAAAGATGACACCAAATGGCTGCATAACAAGGACGTTCCACCCAATCGTAGACACTACTTCTCCAAATCTCAACAGCAATGTCACCCCCGAGCCAGGGCTATGAATCCACAAGGACGGTTCCAGAGTGAACTTGGCTTCCCAAACCAGTCAGCTCTTAAGCTCTCAGAGGCTTCCTAGCACTCATAGCAATCCAAGTACCCAACTCTCTTCTACCCATCTTGCACCACCCGGGAGAATGGACCTCCACCTTTCTCTGCCATGTAGTCCCTCAAGCAGTCCTTCTCCTTATCCGGGCCTCCAACGCAACTAGTCCAGAATCTCAATGCCAGAACTCTTAGGTCTCGCAGATGTGAGCCATGCTGGAAACAGGCCACTACATCTCAGACATGTTGACCTCAAGGCATGACTGGATCACACCAGCGACCACTACAACCAACTATCCCATGGCTAATTCTTTCGCAGTTTGGTCCCCCTTCCCGAGACCAATACGCATGTGAGGATGGATGGAGGAGTTAGGTAAGTGCATGGGAGTGCGTGAGGGTAAGAATGAGGTAACGCAAAGGTGATGGAGTGGACAAGCCAATGACCAACCCCACAATCGAAACAGGAGCAGGTTTAAGTATGTTCGTGGGGAAATCAAGAACCTCATGGCCTCCCCAAGAAGCTCACGTAATTGATCCCCCCCCCCTTTAGGCAAAAAGGTAATTAACATAGGAATAAATGTTTATCCCCTCAAGTCCCCTCTCTTATGGAATCATAGCCCCCTATAACTCTAGTCCTTGTCCATCTAGCAACCAACGATGTATTTATTATTAATAATGATAGAAACATTACGTGTCTTGGGCACACTAGCCTTTTAATAATTGTTTGGGCACTCTGTCCTCTCAGTATCGTAACTTTACATTATTTAAAATGGGGTTTCAAAACCTAGGGTGTTACAGATCTGGACCACCTTGGAAGGAATCTTTGAAAAGCGGGATGAGATGCAAGTTCATATGCTTGAGGTAGAGTTGAATACCTTAGACCCTAAAAGTTTTGATAACATACAAGGTTTTTTTACTAAATTTAAATCTTTGCTATTGAGCTTGGGTGAATGTGGTATTGACAAATCTACACAAGAGAAACAACTTATTCTAACAATCTTGGCCAAGCTAGGACCAGAATATGGTGTATATGTCTCCAATTTCCATTCTGGTAGATGTCTTTTTGGAACAAATTGGAAAATGCCTACGATGGCTCAGTTCATTGAGTCTCTCACACAAGAGAAGACAAAACTCATATAGATGGGCCTCATGAAGGATCCCAAAGCACATGCACTCACCATGCATGATGGAAAAGGATCATCCAAACAGAATGGGAAGGAGAAACAAAAAACGAAGGAGGGATATTCCAAACCCTTTGACGATTCTTCAAGTTCCAAAGACTCTTCAAATTCCAAGAAGAAGAAGAAGGGAAATCAATGCACCTAGTGAAATAAACCGAATCATGAAGAATCCACATGCATGAAGAAATAGGTCGATCTTATGGCACAAGCACTTCAACAGAACAACCTTGGAAACTTCATTCCAGAGGGAGTCAAGAAGCAGAAGGAAGAAGATCATGCTCCTAATAAAGGTAATCATCATGCCCTCGTTTTAATTAATTCCTCATTCAATTCACAGATCATAGATTCTGGTGCATCCCATCATCTGGCAGTGAAAGAGGAAGTTTTGTCTTCTTTGAGTCCATGCTCAAGACCCCCTATTCTCATGGGGGATGATACTCTAGTAGCAGTAGCAGGAGAAGGGAGAGTGGAACTCCACAATGGAAGTTTTGAGAATGTTCTACATGTTCCAAATCTTTCTATGAATCTGTTATCATTTTATCAGATCAATCAGAAAGGTAAAAAGGTTGAATTTACATCAAATTCAATTTTAGTAATTGCCATGCATGGAAATTCCATCATTGCAATTGGTGAGGTGGATCACAAGTCAAGGTTGTATAAATTCACTAATTTTTCTGACGATGACTCATCTATTGTACTTACACATAAGGAGAGTACTTTGCATGCACCTCCAGTGCAACATGCATATACTCTTGTGCTTCCATCATTTTCAGACAACAGAAATGATTCTATACACTTAGATTTTGTAGATGGAAATAAGCAGGTAGTACAACCATATAAGAATCTAACATTGAAGCTTCAGCAGATGCCCAAGAAGGCACAAACCACACTTCATCCAGAAGGAAACCTTGCAGGGAATCCATTGGATTCGAGGAGGACTCGATCTCAACATGAGGATTCTTATTATGTATTTTCACCTTCAGAACCTGTGATGCCCATGCATTGCTATATGGTTCAATATACTAATCCAAAAACCTACAATAAGGTTGTGGGAAATACATTATGGCAAGCAACCATGTAGGATGAGCATGACTCTCTCCTAGAGAATCATACTTGGCATCTGGTTCCACTTCCACCAGAAAGAAACATTTTCAGGTGCAGATGGGTCCACGGGATCAAGAGGTACAAGGCTAGACAGGTTGCCAAAGGACTTCATCAGATCCATAAAGATTTCTACATCTTCACGAAGACTTTCAGTGAGCAAAAGTTTCAGACTTTGTGGGATCATCTTGTAGTGAAGAACACATTTGCCTAGCAACTGCCATTTTCTTCGTTTGATACATTATCTTTTGAGGGAGGTTTTTGTTCCCACGTGGCTTTCCCTCTTTCCTCACTTTTATTCAGTGTTCATTAGTTTCATTGTACATGAGTACCTAATATGGCCTAGTAGTCGGGACTCATTGTTTACTCCATAGTGATGTTCAAGGGGGGTGTTGGAGAAATTTGTATTTTCGGCACACTAGTTCAGTGGGAGTTAACTAGCTAGTTCTATTTTAGACTTTCTAATTTTATACCATCACTATTATGCATACATTCCTAATTATAGGATGTCATTTCATATATGAGTGAAGATCACTCACTCATTGATTAGATAATAATATACATTGATTCTCATTCTTCATATTGGATCTCTCTTCCTTTTCTTGATAAGATTTGTTTGTGTATGCTTTATCTAGGTCTCCTGTGTAGATTTCCATGAAACACTGACATATTTCAGTAGCTCTAAAAGCCTCCTTGAATACTCAGCTATGGTCATACTCCCAAGCTTGAGTTCAAAGAACTCCTTCTATTATAGCAAATTTTTCCTCATCCCATGCAACTTGCTTGGATGGACTTTTCATTTCCCTATGCAGACTTGAAGTCCCCTTTTGTACTTCCCAAAGCCAAAAAAACATATTTTCCACATATATGCGCCCTACCAGTTAGACAACATGCGTATACGTAGGTTGCACCACTACATCCCGCATACATCGATTTTGGTGCTCAAAATTAAAACTTGTGTCGGGTTTCCATGTGACGTCATGAGTCCCATGATCCTTGACCTTCCATATACTGGAAATGTTCTGACTCGAACCTTTAGTACCATTTGAAGGCTATAAATTGAGCCATATCCAATCCATGGAAGAGGAGAGAATTCAACTTTTGAGAGAAAAGATACTCTAGAGAAATTTTCGCTTCACATTGAGTCTGCATCCCTTTATCCTTTAAAGTCTAAACACATTGTTCATCCCCCAAGCTCTTCCTTCTTTGATGGAGAACCTCGTTGTCTCCTTTATATGAGTTTTTCTTTGGTGGAGGATTGAAGTGGTGGAGGCCCAGTTGGAAGGGACTTAGTTTCTCGGTTCTGAGACGTGCCGACATGGAAGTTTGTCACTTGTATACTTATGTTGATTATTTTAATTGAAATATTTATGTCCAATTGATATCTTGCAAATATTTGAATTATTATTCCATGGGAGTATTTGTCATGTATGTTAATGGATTATGTTATTTTATATGCTAACATTATATATTATCACCATATGCTTGCGTATCTTGGTTGTTGAGGACAAGTCGCAGGTGTGAAGCTTTGAGTTGCGTGCTCAACAATGGTCTTCATCAAACTTGCCGACGAGGTAGTCTCTTTATCTTGTCTTGTTAGCATTTTCATTTATATAGCATACTTGGGATTAGAGTTGATTTCTACAGTCATTCCTTCTGTTGTGGTTTACCCCATGCCATAGAGATATTTTCCTCATAACACGTTCATTTTCTTATCATAGTATCATTTGGTCAAGTATTTCTTTTGAAAATACCTTTTAAATTCTCTCCAAGTAACCTTCTTCTCATCAATGTGTTGTACTTGCACAAACTGGTTCCACCACATTAATGTGTTTCCTTTGAGCTGATAGATGGAAACCTTCTACTTGTGAGGAGTAGATATGTAACTAGAAGTACTTCCTCATTCCCAACAACCAGGTCCTCATCCTTCATGTGTTCACCATCAAATGTAGGAGGCTTGATCTTATCCATCTCTCCTAGTAGCTCATCTACCCTAGACCTCCTCTTATGCTTCCTGACAAGGGATGGACTTGAATTACTATGTGGTCTCCTAATTGAATTCCTTGGGGAGTGATGGTGATTCCTGCCAATGCTTCGTGTTCTTCTCCTCTCATCATGATATTTGTGACTCCCTGGTTTTCTTGACTCTATCTCCTTGTCCATCTTCTTCTCTATTATGTCCAATCTTTGCATTAAATTGATGTTGAAGCATTCTTGTTGCTCCTTGGATTTCATAAGCCTCTCATTATCAACTTTATAACTTTGGACATCCTTTTTCATAATTTTTATGGTCTCTACCAAGTTCATGCTTTCATCTTTTCCTTCTTCATGCCCATTTGAATTTGTACCTTCATTACCAATACTAACATACATCCCTCTGATCTCATCTTCATGGTTGTAATCCCTCTGTGCATTTTCCATTCCTTCCATGCTTCTAAACTCTATGTTTATCTTTCTCTTATATAAATTTTTTTACTCCGCAAAATGTGTAGGCAACAAGATTTGTTAGACTAAATAATTTAACAAAATCATGAAAATTACGTACAATTTTTTTCCATTAATGCATCAAGATTATTTATTTTGATTCCTTGTGAAATTAATTTCCCAGATAAATTTTCTAGGTAGGTACCTAGAATATTTTTTCCAATACCTTTCCAATGCCTGCTTCCTTTATCAATTCCGAGTCTTGAGCAAAAAGTTGTGGTCATTTAAATATTACACATTAATTTATTCTGCTCACCCCTCATCCAGGTGCAATTATTAACTGTGCATGGGAATCCTTGCACATGCCCATTTGGAATTTTGGCATGAGACAAATTGTGTTCTTTCATAAAAATATTTTGTACACTCTGGCAAATTTTCACCCCCATATGAGCTCCAAGCTGCTAGATACATCTTGTTGAATTTTCAGGCCAATCAATATTTTTTTGGCCTTGAATGTTACAAGTACCTTCTATGCCATCCTACTCGTTTTAATGTACCCAGATTTTTAATTTATCTCCATGTATATATTCTATGGCACAATATATTTCCATAGACTACTCTTGTGTCTCAATATGATTCCTGAGCAGGAAGTTATGGCCTTCAGAAGTTAATTGGGTCTTAAAATTTACCCTCCATTGTTTGACATGTAATTCCCTCATACTAACTCAGATTGACGAATGTAATACACCGTTAGAAAGCTATTATCGAGCTATTTCATTTGACCTAAAAAAATATACACAATAAGTGCAATGTTTTCAAGTAGATAAAAACATTGTTTAGGGCCTCAAAAATACCCTGCAAAAACATGACCTAGAAAACACCGAAACTTTCCAATAATTTTCATTAATTTTCTGATAAAATTAGCCTCCATATCCTGACTGGAATGGTGATGTAGCACCTGAGTCCACATGGAATATAGAGGTGGCACCATTTCAGCCTCTGGTCTCCTCATCCCTACCTCATCAACTTCTATCTTCTTCTTCCTTAGCTATTATCTCCGTCATTGGCGCGTACATGCTAATTTTTGCCCCCCATAAGCCTTTGGCTGCCATGTGGTGCCTTTGTATTGGGTCGCAGGGATGGGTGGATCCTATACCGCACCTATTCTCCATGTGCATGAAAATTTTCATGTTGTTTGTATCCAATAGTCATGGTATGGAGGGTGTTGGTGGTGATCAATGACC
Organism: Picea engelmannii; assembly: GCA_009831015.1. Taxonomy (NCBI): domain Eukaryota; kingdom Viridiplantae; phylum Streptophyta; class Pinopsida; order Pinales; family Pinaceae; genus Picea; species Picea engelmannii. The sequence continues at coordinate 148,383 of ML810801.1, read as the reverse complement.
CTTATTTCATTGCGCCCCCCCCGCCTACCAACTAGTAACCAAAGGTGGGAGGGGACAAAAAAAATAACCATGATTAATACCATGGTGATGTGTCACTCCTTAGCACATTTCGACCCCTCGGCCTATGGTTAACATAACCACTCCAGACCCCCCCGCAATTAACGTGGGGTTGGTGTGTGTTCAGGTTTTGGGGTTTCGTTGGGTAGGAAGGCACTGCCTCCATGACACCAAATCACATGCCACCTCTGCTAAAATGCCACTGTGTACCTTCCACTATGGCATAGCCCACATGGTGTTACATGTCACCACTCAGCCACATCATCTGACATGTACCCTCCATGTCAGGCTAATGTCATGGTATGAAAAAATTCCCAATTTCGCCTATTTCGAATTTTTCCCAATTTGTCCAAAAACGCCCAAATTACATCATTTTGAAATTTCATTTTCAGACCGCCATGGAAACTTTGCAGCTAGCCTCGTGTGTCTAAATTATGTTCCTATGAATAACAATTTAATCTTTGCACATGAATTTTGACCTCCTCCACAATGAATTCTCCATAATTTAACTGCAAGATTTGGGGCTTTTGCCCAAAAATGTCCAATTCCACCCAATTTCACCATGGGTGCTTTGTAAATTCCCAATTTCAGCCAACTACAGGTATGATTTTTCCCAATTAAAGATTTGAATTGGATACTTTAAACTTTTTGGCTCAATTTTCCCCACTTTCACTATAAAATAATTTGTCGAACAATTTTCAAACGAACTCTTGGTGACATTATGTCAAATTGTTTTCTTGCAAATCTGCAAATCTAAGATCTACACTCTATTAATTGGATCATGCAGGCGCAGTGTTGAAAACTAGGCTCTGATACCACATTGTAGCATCCCCATCCACCGACTGGGCTATGCCACTTAAAATTTTGAACTCTGATACTAATTTAATTCATAAAAATACTCTGCAAATGCACAGATTCATACAAAATAATAATAGAAATATACATGCAACTTACACAGGAAAAACCCATGAAAATAATTTCATAAATATTAATACAACACATGAATTAACACACAATTGACACTTATCTTTGATAAAAATAACACCAATTGTTTGCATACCTTTCACGTTCCTCCTAGCCTTAGACCAAACTGCTCAAACTCTCAGCAGTGGGTCACCCCCGAGCTAGGGCTTCAACTCCACCTAGGCAAGGGAATCCTATCCCAAGCTAAGGTCTCCCAGATAACATAAAGCTCATACTCAGGTGCCAACTCAAGATAATAGCCTACAGTCCCTCATTCCCCACATGCATGTCCCACCCTAGGAAGTGTGTCCCTTCTCTGCTCAATAGTCCTTCGGTTGCCCCACTTCCCTTTCGGGGCTTCAAAAATAGGCCAAACAATAATTATCAAAGCCTTGTAGCTGCATCTTGGCACCTTGGGAATTAATTCCCATCAATTCTCTCACCTGGAGAGAATGATCATGGGTCTGACAACCTGCTTCTTCAATAGTCAACAGGCCTGACAACCCGCCTCTTCTACTCCAAATATTCCCAGGTACAGATATAGGTACGGGTATGGGTACAGGTCCAGTAAAATCAAGGTATGAATGATATCTGAGTGATTGAAGGAATGAATATAGAATGATAGGAAAATTAAATAAGTCCAAACTATATGTATGCATGTTCCCAACTTGACACTTGCCATGTTGGGAACTACCTTGGGCCCACTTGACCCCCACTTGTCCCCATCCTTAGAACTTAGGATAAAATATATATCCATACTTTATACTTTAAGTAATATTAATATAATATTCCTTTGGGCTTAAGCCCCCTATCTTAGCCCCTTTTCCTAAACTTTTAGCCCCCTTTCCCTATCTAGTGGAGTTTATCCCCCCATACTATTTTACATGGTTGGTTTGCAGCAGTGATGTGTTTTCATTAAAATTTGTGTGTGATTACATATCACAATCATGGCTCACTAGCCATTTTAGAATATGCGTCCACAACCTTATAACCACACAAGCACTCTGGCCTCAAAATACATATACACAAAGGCACTCTGGCCCAAAATGTTCTGGCTCACCAACCTATGTGTTCATTTGCATTTACATGTACAATTGGGGTTCAACCTAGGGGTATTACATTAGCGGATTTCTAAATTTATCCTGGATTAAGGGATTGCGGTTTTGGTAGCTCCAGAATACCTAAAATATTGTATATATTTTATTGTGAATGTTGAAATTAATGAAATGAAAAGTTGAGAGGTGTGGCACCAGGGAAGGAAGGTTTTCTCTCAGTTAAGGGTTTCCAACGTAACTGTGTACTATATGTATGAGTCATTGATTAATTTTTGTTTTGATTAAGAATCTATATGCATTTCTTTACTTCACAGGTTTAAAACTCACAATCTTCCAACCACAAAGGATTGAATTTGAATGGACTGGGAAGCTTATCATTTTGTCTATCCGTTTGCAGAATAATTGCACAATGATAAAAAAAAACCACAGGGATCACCCAAGTCTTGATTCAGTCTGTCTCAAACATAATACTTTTTGAGACTAATAATTTGTCCAACCTTTTGGCTACACCTTCTATTTCATCCATGTTGTTCCTCTATGTAGGAACAAGCTTTAATGGTTCAACATCTATAAAACTCTAGTCCTCTATCTTATGCTAGAATTACCTAGTTTCTCTATCTAATCTTGCATTGTGGCACCAAATTTCATCCCAAGAGACAATGAAATTTAGGTCACCTCCAATGATCACCCTTTCTTATTTAGTATTTTGGAGACTAAAAAGGGAATTATGAAAATTCTATCTATCCTAATAAGGACCATAACAATTTATAATAGAGAGAGTCTGGCCCAAATTCTTGAAAATGAACTTGGTCCATATTCTTGAACCAAGAACAACATAATCAATTAGAGTGATAGATTCCCTCCAGCATGTCATAACTGTTGGATTACTGAGAGGGGGGGTGAATCAGTAATAGAGCAATTTAATCCCTTTTAACCATATAATCAAAGTGTTATATCAATGAATCATTATTATCCAATAATTGCAGAGTAAATAAGCAATGAACAAATGAACAATCATACACATACACAGTACACCAGTGTTTTACGTGGAAACCCAAATCGGGAAAAAACCACGAAATGTTTTTTCTTATATGTCTTGAAGAATTACATTCATTGGAAGCACCAACTTCCTTTGTTTTCAGCTGTAACTGGAAGGAGGCTCCAACCCCCTAGTTTCTCAGGCTACAACCTGAGGGAAGATCCAACTCCCCAAATCTCTGGCTACAACCAGAAGGAGGCTACAACCCCCAATGTTCTCCAGCTACAACCAGAAGGTGGCTACAACCACTTGTCTGTGCCCCGTCCTGCCACCCTGAAGTAGAAGTAGAATGATGGAACCACTGTCACACTATCACTGTGAGATATATTGTTGTAAACTTGTACCAATAAGTCTGAACCATGAATCAACATGTACCATAAACAAGTGCACCAACCTGTAATCAACCTGTACCATAAACAAGTGCATAAACCATGCATCGACCTGTAATCAACCTGTACCATAAACAAGTGCATCAACCATGCACCAAACTGAAATCAAAATGTACCATAAACAAGTGCATCAACCATGCACCAACCTGTAATCAACCTGTACCATAAACAAGTGCATCAACCATGCACCAACCTGAAATCAACCTGTACCATAAACAAGTGCATCAACCATGCACCAACCTATAATCAACCTGTACCATAAACAAGTGCATCCAACCATGTACCAA
>ML810801.1:113827-129943 GCA_009831015.1 Picea engelmannii | reverse complement strand
TAGCCCAATAGCAAGGCACTGGAACTGCAAAATGAGTCCTTAGAGCATCACAGGGACGACTCTATCCCCCATGGAGCCTAATGTTAACAACAATTCTTGTCTTGGGCACAAGAATATTTAGGTCTGCAAGTTGCACGAGAAGCGCCCAAGCACAACACGAAAAAATCTCGTTTCAGGATTCCAAGTAAGTAAACGGGCGAAATTATGTTGTCAACGGCCCAGATTCATCCATAGGAGCAGATCGACGGTCGGCGGGAAATCGTGGTTAGAGGAGTTGCGTCGGGATTAGCGCGATGGGTAGCGTCTATATTGCATGCAAGAAAAGATATCAGTCGTCCATCCAAAGGATGTGTGGCGCGAGATCTATTCACGTTGGCATTTCGGCATTCGGGAGTTCGAAGGGTGAGGGTTTCACGTCATTCTACATCTCGAAACCCTGAACCCCGAAACGCCGATAAGCGCCTTTGAAGCTAAGCCTATGGTCCTAGCACCCGGTCACGTCAAGCGAGCCTAGTAATGGAGGCAGCCCTCTTCTAACATCAAATACCATCTCAACCGTTCCGCTAGAGGACACGCGGCGTACATCCGTTCTTTCGCGGTTTGGTCAATCGTGATTTTGAGGAAAATTGCATCGTGAACCTCCGGTACCAGAAATCCTGAAAGAATTGAGACTGTCCATATGAAGGACACACGGCACAATAGTTGAGCCACGAGTGGGGCCCTTCGGGATTTTCATGATGAAAGCGTTGAGGTCATCTTAGTCATTCATCCATCAGCGAGGCTCGGGAATATTTAATTTAAAGAGGGCACAGATCTAGACGGTCATGATCCAGGCACTCAAATTCACAGACGAAGTTCAATTCTGCACCCCCTCCGTCATTCTGTCTTTAACGAGAAGGGGGGGGTCCATAATTGGAGATAATGTATGTGTGCATCTGGACGGACCAAGTCTCGGCACTAAGATCTATGGTCTGTATTGAATTCCGGACCCCCCCATCGATTTTGCCTTTAATGGAAGGGGGGGTCTGGAATGGAATTTCACTATAGTAGGCCCCTTATCTATACATGGCACAAATATACTGGTCCCAAGTCCTCATCGCCTGCCATGTGTCCCTTTCGCCCAGTCACCTCCGCCTCAACACCTCCCTCCATTCGTTGTCTCCTGTCCCCGTATCATTTCCACGAAAGCACCCCTTTTCCCCCCACCTCACCTTCACCATACTGGCACCTACAACATCCTCGTCAAGCATGCTACATCTTCCGCCTCTCATCTCGTGAACCATTCGACTGGTCCAGGTGGCCCCTCGAGAAGACCTCCATGTCCCCAAAAGGCAGAGTTGACCAAAATCGTTCCTGATCTCAAGAGGACAGTTATTGCAGTTGTTGGAGGTGGTTAGACATCGTCTCCATCATAAATGGAAAGTCCAGCAAAGGACTAAAGCTGGTCGATTCGTCTGCAGCAGGATAGTCTGAAATCTGATAGCGTCATTCATAGGTGCACGATCGGCCAGAGTCTGCATGTGCAGACTATCAGAAGACATGCAGACGCAATGTTTTTAATGTAGCATCTTGTTTTTGCTGTTGTTGTTGTTTTGAGTATATGAAGGCATTTTCGCCATTTTGGGTAATCATCGATGGTAGAGCGAAGCTCCCAATTGTAAAGTTTTAACAGACACTCTAGTTCTCTGGTTATGCATCTGTATGTAAGATTTCTTGTTTAATGACACACAGTTTTCCTACCCCATCTAGTTTTCATCTCATACTGAGGGAGTTCATGATTCACTGATTCACATGAATTATTGCAATTATGTTACGATAAAGGATTTATTGTTGCATTGTTGTATTCTCTGGTTTTCTGCATTTGAATGTAAGAAGATCTTGCGTTTAGATGTTTTCTCCTACAGTCTGTTAGAAACCTGATGTTTACGATAGACCTTTGCAGTTCTCTTATACAAGTCTTCCCCCTACTCACCCTTACTACAACTCACTGTCTGAAGTTTATCTAAGACCTCACTTGCCCATGCATGCCTGGCCTAGTTTCAGAGTTAGAACAACATTTTTTTTAGTTAACTTCCATTCGATCACCCCTTTTTATAAACAAATCGTAACATAAACTGATGGGCGTCGGGCTCTGCTCCTGCTGCAATCCAGGAGTGACTTCCGTCACTAACACTAGTAACCCATCACCTTTGGAAATTTTGAATACAAATACATCTTGATTTGCTTCCGATCCAAAATATGAGCATGACACACCCTAAGTAGGATTGTAGGATGGTTGTTTCCGTTCTCTAAAATTTTCATTAGATATCCCTCCATCTTGTAAAGTCTCCTTTTTGCACCATACCTTTCTAGTGAAAGGTTTTGGGTAGTGTTCAACTATGTTTCCATACAAGTGACATTAAACAAAATGAAATGGAACTTTGATATAGTAAAAAAGATGAGAATAACTCTTGTATCCCACTGCAATCTCCAAAGAATCTGCCAAATGTAGATTTTAACCTTGTACAATTATTTACTGCAAACAGTTTTCAATAAAAGAACAAAAAAGATATAATGGCAAATACACACATTACATAGAGATTTTTCCCTTGGAAACCCAAACCGAGAAAACCAACATATTCAATATTCATCTTCTCATGCATTTTTTACAATACAATATACATATAGGATCCCATAGCATCCAAAACCCTAATCCAATAACCCGGATCAGTCAACAACCATAATTCCTTAACCAAAAATAGAAAACCATCGGTGAAAACCATGTACTGAAAAACCACCCAAAAACATACTCAAAAAACTTCCAAAGAATATCACAAATACCCAACATTCTCCCACTTGTTGTTTTCTTTGCATACAGGGGGTTACAACGTTACATAGTCAACAATCCAGGGAAGCAATGCCCATATATCCTCTATACCAAGAGAACTTCTCAGTGCTCACAGATTTTGTTAATGATTCTGCAACATTCTTCAAAGTGTCCAACTTCATCAACAACACCTTCTTTTCTTCAACCATGTCTCTCACAAAGTGATATTGAACATCAATATTCTTTGTCTTTGAATGTAAGTTGTGTTCTTCACCAGAAAAATTGCACTTTGATTGTCACAATCCATCCTTACATCTTGTTGTACCAACCCAATACCTGAACACAATCTTTGTAACCACAGTACTTCCTTGCTTGCATGAGTGGTTGTTATGTATTCGACTTCTATAGTTGAAAGTGCCACTACAGACTTTTTTTTTCTCATCCAACTAATTGTTACTCCAAACAGATTAAATACATGCCAGCTTATAGATCTTCTATGATCCATATCTCCAACCCAGTTTGCATCCACAAAGCTACGTATGTCCAACACTCTGTCCAAACTTGGTCTTCCTTGGTAGCACAATCCATAACTATTAGTGCCAGACAAATACCTAAAAAACTCTCTTTATTGTTGTCCAATGCTCCTTCCCTGGTTTTGACAGATACCTACTCAAAACTCCCATTGCGTGTGCAATGTCCAGTCTAGTACAGACCATTGCATACATCAAACTGCCAACCGCACTCACATATGGAACATGATACATGTCTTCATCCTCTTCCTGTGTCTTGGGACACTAATCTGTAGATAAATTTACACCTATAGGAATAGGGACACTAATTGGTTTAGATTCCTGCATATTAAACCTTTGCAATATGGTCTCGACATATTTTCTCTTATTTAACCAAAGTTTACTATTTTCCCGATCTCTTTTAATTTCCATGCCCAAAATGAAATTTGCAGCGCCAAGATCCTTCATGTCAAATTTAGAGGACAACTGATTTTTCACATCCTGGATAATCTCCTTGTTGTTTCCTATTAGCAACATGTCATCCACATACAAGACCAAATAAATCAAATGATCACAAATTAATTTGAAATACACACAGTGATCCTCTTTGCTTCTTTTGAAGCCAAGTCCCAACATATAAGTATCAAATTTTTTATACCACATCCTTGGTGATTGTTTTAAACCATACATGGACTTTTTCAGCTTGCATATCAACTCCTTCTTTCCCTTCATAGCAAATAATTTTGGTTGCTTCATGTAGATTTCTTCTTCCATATCCCCATGTAGGAATGTTGTCTTCAAATCCATTTATTATACTTCCAAATCAAACACAACAACAACAAATAACGGAAATCTAATAGAGGTTAACTTGTCAACAGGAGAGCAAATCTCACCAAAATCAATTCCCTCAACCTGGGAATAACCCTTTGCTACTAATTGAGATTTGTATTTCTCCACTTTTCCTTCTGCATTCAACTTATTTTTAAATACTCATTTGTTTCCAATCGATTTTTTCCAGTCGGTAACTCCACTAGATCCCAAGCCTCATTCTTATCCAAGGCTACCATTTCTTCGACCATGGTCTTTTTCCACAGTTTTCATCCTTTGAATCCACTGCCTCCCTAACAGTTCTAGGATCATCATGAATAATAGATAAAGAAAAATTTGAACTAAAATCAGGTGCAGTATACCTTTTCGATAGCCTTTTTTCCCTAACCGATCTCCTTAATACTGGAGTATGGCAATCTTCTTCTTTTGATTCATGTTCTTATGGAGAATCTGATTCATCATATTTTAACTCAAACTCTTTCTTCTCTGGTTCTTCCTTACTTGGTAGGACTTCCTGTTTGAAAACATATTTCATTTCTCTAAATACCACATCTCGTCTATACACGACCTTCTTAGTTTCTAGGTTCCAAATCTTATAACCTTTGAGACCATCTTTATACCCAATAAAGATACACTTTTCATCCTTCTTATCTAGCTTACTCATGTTTTCCTTTGGAACATGAACACATGCCTCACATCCAAATATCTTGAGATGTGTGAGAGAGGGTTTCTTACCAATCCATACCTCGTGTGGAGTCTTGTCATCCAGTGCTGATGAGGGTGATTGATTGTCCACGTAACATGCAATACCCACTGCTTCTTCCCAGAATTCTTTCCGTAACCCAACACCACTGAGCATGCACCTTTCTTTTTCCATCAACATCATGTTCATCCTTTCTACAACTCCATTATGCTGAGGTGTATAAGGAGTAGCCTTCTACCTTGTTATACCACATTTCTTATAGAATTTTTCAAATTCATTCCCGCAGAACTCTCCAACATTATCCATCCTCAACACCTTAATTCTTCTCTTTGTTTGATTCTCAACAAGAGCCTTAAACTCTTTAAACCTGTCAAAGAATTTAGATTTATTCCTAAGGAATTATATCCAAGTATTCCCAGATAATTCATCTATAAATGAGACATAGTACACAGATTTTTCCAATGATGGAACCGACACAGGTCCAAACACATTACTGTGCACTAGCTGTAAAATTCCCTCTGCCCTTGTTGCACTAGAGGGGAATCTTACTCGATTATGCTTCCCATATACACAATGTTCACAAAAAAAAAATCTAGAGATCAATTAGGCATACCTTCAACCGTACCTTCACCGTGTAGTAGTCGAAGACCCTTATCTCCAATATTCCCCAGTTTTTTATCCCACAACATAACCTTTTCTCTAGAGACTGTAGGAGTTTTTTCTTCTTCATATTCAATATCAAGAACAATGGAACTATTACACCCATCACTAATAGTGCTTCCTTGCAGCTTATACAGAGTTCCAGTCCAAACTCCCTTCAACGACACCATTGCTCCTTGAACCATCCTGCAGGTTTCTTTTTCAAATACTATTTTTACCCCTACATTGTCCATTTTTCTTACAAAAATCAAATTTCTGGCCAATATTGGGATGTGCACAACATCAAGCAATGTTCTAATCCTTCCATCTATGAGCCTCAACTTGACTTTTCCTTGTCCTATGATTTTGGGTGTCAAGTCATCACCTAGGAAAACATTACCTCCATCATGCCTTTCATATTCAGAGAACCACTCCCTGTGGGGAGCCATATGAAAGGATGCACCTGAGTCAACCAACCATGCCTCATGATCTGCATGTGTTCTTGAAGAATCCAAGTACACATCCCCTCCTTCATCCTTGGAGGTATTTTCTTATGTAGAGGGAGCAAATTCATATCCCTTCACTCTCTCAACGCTTTTGGATCTACATTGATTCTTGAAGTTCCTTTGTTTTCCACATCTTCTATAATACCCCCAAGGACGAGCCTTGTTGTAATCATGTTTATGAATTGTAAATCATGATTTGTAGGCTGGTGAGCCAAGTATTGATAATCTAGTGGGCTTATGTGTTTATTAGGCCGGAGAGCCTAAGTATTAAGGCCAGGAGCCTGATTTTGGTATATGTAATCATGCAGACTATTAATAAAATATAAACATCATTTCATGCAGACCGACCATGAAGAAATAGTGATGGGCGACTAAGCTTCCACATTGTGGGTAAGAGAAAGGGGGTTGAAAGGTTGGAAGGGGGTGCTAAGCTTAGGGGCTTGATTCCTTGGGAATAATAATTTATTATTATTACAAAAGCTATGTGAAATGTATGTTTTTATCCTAAGTCTTGGGAGGGGCAACGCATGCAGCTCCAGCGTGTGAAAAAAGGGAACGCATGCGGCTCCAGGAAGACAAGTGTCGACCTGGGTGCATGTAGTTAAAAATGGTTGAGTTGAGCCGTGTTGGGGAGGCATCCTACATTCTTGCGTCAGTGTTGCCAGTTTCCGGATGCTCGGTCTGAAAATTGTTTGCCTTTACTTTGGAACCTCTGTGGTTTTACCCTCACGCAACTTTGAGAACAAAAACCCTTTTAACTATTCTGTGTCTTATGTGGAACCCGACACCAGGGAAATCGCCTGAGTGTGTTGTGTCTAGCATCTGGCCATTGCCATTTTTGGACCTAAGCCCATTTGTTGTTGTGACTACCATCCTTGTGTGAATGAGTGTTGGATCGTGGTTGTTGTCCTCGCCTGGCTGGAGCTGAGTCGAGGAGGGTGTTGAAGAACTGGGTTGTCAGGCCCATGGTAGAAGAAGCAGGTTTTCAGGCCTGTGAGCAGCTCTCTCCGGGTGAGAGAGTCTGCTAGGAAGGGGTTTTCTCTCAAAGAGAGTCCAACACTAACTACGGAGCTCTTAGAATTCCTAATCCGGCCTATTTCCAAGACCCAGAGAGGGAGGTGTAGCACCGATGGACTGTGCTTGTGAAGTTGTATACTCCCGGGTGGAACAAGCATGTGGGGAATGAAATTCCGTGAGTAGTGGGCGTAAGAGGCTCCTGGAGAGAATCCATCCTGTTGTACTACGAGTTTTCCTATAACCTTAGCCTAGTCTAGGATTCCCTTGACCTCGGTGGAGATTGGTCCCAGCTCAGGGGTGACCGGCTGCTAAGAGTGATGAGCAACGTGGTCTAAGGCTGGGAGGTTCGTGGAAGGTTTGCACGTGGTTGGTGGAGCTACTACAGTTTCAAGATAAGTATATGCATGTGTTTAATCTCAATTAAAATGCATGTCTGTGATGCTTGCACTATTATCATGTATTCCATTGCAATTGTAGATTACTATCTCACATTCTTCTGTATGTTAGCGATAATCCTATGATTATTCTAAATTGTTTAGTTGAATGTGTTAATTTGATTTTATGCATGTTATGCATATAAGTATGAGAATGTTTCCGCGTAGTAGCGCTGCCCAACCGTGGGGTTTATGGTCGAGGACGTTACAATATGGTATCAGAGCCCATCATTTCAATGCTGAGCCTAGATGGGGCGGATAAGGGGTCTTTAGACCCAAGGTATCGAGAGGAAATTATGTCTGGAGGACTAATTTCGAACCTTAGAATGTTTATGGGTGCCAACGGGTTACTTGGCCGTGTTAGGAAGCTCAGGAGGAGTAGTGGAAGAATAAAACCGCAGTCGGCGTGGTATTTGACCACAGAAAGAGAGCGCTCAACACTTGGGCTGATCCGTCAGGATTTTTCGAATGACTTATGGTTGAGTTTTATTTGCATGCATTAATTGACCATTGGGAAAACTTAACGAAAGAACGAGAAAATAAAATGCATTATACAGCCATTAACATATTTGCAAATCTGAAATGCAATGAAAAGCAGCAAACCATAATGCACAAGTTTGATAACGGAGTTCGGCACAACTTTGCCTACGTCTCCGGGCCTTTTCTCTGTGAGGGAGGCTTCTTTATTTCTGTTTGAAAGATTATTAGTACATATTTACAATGTCGAATGGCTTCCAGACTGATCTGGTCATGTTTGCCCAGATATCTAGAATCTTTCACAACTTACGGCACCTGAAACGGATGTCCTGAGCTCTCAGAAATCGTCCGACAGCATCTCCTCCTCAACAGCTTCCCTGCCTCAAACTGGCTTAGACCTGGCTTTGCCTCAGCATCTCTGCTCTCCAAAACCGTCCAAAAGCTCTCCAAAGGCTTCCCAAAAGCTGACCAAATGCCTCAACATGGCCTTGGTTAAATAGTGGGAAAGTTGGTTATCAATCTCCAACTTCCTCCCAAAAATTAGGCTCTAAAAAAAGCCCAATAACCCCCAATTACATTAAAAAAAGGAGTTAATTACATTTAAAATAATAAAAAGTGGTTAAAATAACCCACTTTAACTATAGAATATAGTTATAAAACCCAAATTCGGGCTTAAGCCCCTTTTACCCGGGCGCGCGCTCCTCCTTTTGGTTACATGATCATCATACGGCCGAGCACTAGCCCTTGGGCTATGCGTTGGCCCCCTCTCCACTCAGCTCTGGTCGCATGGTGTAGGGCATAGAACCTCGGGCTATCCAACCCGCACATGTAACAGTCATAAGAAACGCGCCAATCGTCGTAACCGTTAGTGGTAACTGCGCCATATGTTAACTTACGCGCTAACCGTTATGGTAACCGTCGCGCTCCATATAACCGCGCACCGTTAACACCCGCGCCCGTGGTCATATGTTAAACAATGTAACCAGGGTCGTATGTTATCGTTATGTAGGTTGGTGCGGAGGGCTGGGGCTAAGCCTCGGCCCTTTTTTCCGCCCAACGAACCTTTGACGAAACTTAAAAGCACTTTGCGCCAAATACAAAACAAGTAACACCTGCCGGGCACATGGTTAGCCCAATTCCGTTAGTTCGTTCGTCGGCTCGGAGGTCACGGGTTCGACCCCCGACCACGCCAAACCATTTTACATATAACAAACCAACGAACCAATAATACGGTGCCACGTGGCATCCCGCCACTGGGCCACGTGGTGCTTTCAAAACCAATCACAACCTGACACGTGTCAGCCGCCCATTGGTCCACGTCACTTGCCGCGTCGTCTTCTGTACGTCCAGGCACCTGCCACGCGTCGTTTTCGTACGCTCTGTCATCATGACACGTCATCCTGCCGTACGCTCCATCAGCCGCCATGTCACTCAAGCCACGTCATCCGTGCCACGTGTCACCCTTCTAGTGGTGACACGTGTCACCTTCGGATTGGTCCAACCGTGTGCCAAAAGTGCCAAATCTGCCTGACACGTGTCACGCTCTCGTGCTTCCACATGTCACCTGTACGGCCATGCCACGTGCCATCGTAAGGACGTGCCAGGTGTCACTATACGAACATGACACGTGTCACTGTACGGACTGCCCAGTCAGCATCTTTTTTTTTTTGCCTGTTTGACTTTTCGGACAGAATGCGATATCTTCTCCATACGGACTCCGTTTGACATAAAAATTATACCACTGGAATCAGGAAGACGAGTCGGACGCAATGGTGTTGGTTTCATTGAATTCCGAGCACTTTCATTTTTGAGCATTTTTCATGCCCTGACAGGCTTCTGAATCCGATTTCGGATCACACCTCCCAATAATAAGACCTTTTGGTCCCCAAAAGGTTACTGACCCCTCTACAAGCTCGGGGTAGACACCAAGCTTGCTCTTTGTCTCCGAAAGATGATTACATCAAGGGAAGCAAAACACAATGAAGCTGAGACATCCACTTCTGGCAGAACCAAGTGACTGCTTTCTTTCCTTCACGGTGTTCGTATTGCTTTGCTGGTAATCCTTCCTCCTTCGTGGGTGCATGAAAAATCCTTTTGCCCTTCTTTGGACGAAGCTCTGGATTAAGCTTCCAACAACTAGCCTCTTGATGACCACTCTTGTTACAAAACGTGCAACGAGTCTTTGGCATCCAGACTTGCTTAACCTTCTCCTTCTTTCGTTGTGGACTTGAGCCTTTACGTCGTGTTTCCTTCTTGGACGACATAGGTTTCCTGTACAAATTTTGTCTCTTCCAACACTTGGCAACACAATGCTTAGGTGAATGACAGTAAGTACATGGACGAAGTTTCCACAAGTTCCGGTTTACTTGATTATGCTTGTTATAATCAAAAGGAGAATTAACAAAAACATGACCATTATACCTTCCATGCTGATCTTCACTTTTATTTGGAGACGACTTGCATTCACTACCATAGTCCTGAAGTGATACGCCATTTCCTTTTGTGAAGTATTCCTGCAATGTCTTAAGTTGGCCATTTGAAGCTTCACTTGCTTCCGAAGTTTTGGAACCCATCTTGGAAGACTCTCCAAGGTCCCCTCTTTCATATCCCAATCCTAAGTATCGAGGCCTTTCCTCAACCTCAATAGGACTTACAATGCCTTGACCTCGACGTCCAAGGCCCTTTCCTTTTTCATAGCCCATCTTGGTTAATATCCTCAAACCTACACCTTTTGTGTGTTTTTCGAATTCACCAAAACCAACTTGATGAGTATGAGGAAAATTTGCTGAGAAACCTTCACTGCATACCTCAGATATGTTGTCTGAAACAGATGTAGAAGGAACTTCCTTCAATGCTTCTTTCCCCTTGTTGTTCTTTGAAGCTTTCACTTGAACCGTGCTCTTTCGTTCCAAGTAGTCTTCATACAACACCTTCACCATCTCGGCCATGGAAAACACCGAATCTCTGAACTTCTTCTCGTCTTGAGAAAGTCCTCCTGTAGATGCCATTTTCTTCCTTGAGATGTGCTCTTCCCTAGCTAACATGCAAAACTCAATTCCAAACGTCAACTAGCTCCGATACCACTTGATCCGTCAGGATTTTTCGAATGACTTATGGTTGAGTTTTATTTGCATGCATTAATTGACCATTGGGAAAACTTAACGAAAGAACGAGAAAAGAAAATGCATTATACAGCCATTAACATATTTGCAAATCTGAAATGCAATGAAAAGCAGCAAACCATAATGCACAAGTTTGATAACGGAGTTCGACACAACTTTGCCTACGTCTCCGGGCCTTTTCTCTGTGAGGGAGGCTTCTTTATTTCTGTTCGAAAGCTTATTAGTACATCTTTACAATGCCGAATGGCTTCCAGACTGATCTGGTCATGTTTGCCCAGATATCTAGAATCTTGCACAACTTACAGCACCTGAAACGGATGTCCCGAGCTCTCGAAAATCGTCTAACAGCATCTCCTCCTCAACAGCTTCCCTGCCTCAACATCTCTGCTCTCCAAAACCGTCCAAAAGCTCTCCAAAGGATTCCCAAAAGCTGACCAAATGCCTCAACATTGCCTTGGTTAAATAGTGGGAAAGTTGGTTATCAATCTCCAACTTCCTCCCAAAAATTAGGCTCTAAAAAAAGCCTAATAACCCCCAATTACATTAAAAAAAGGAGTTAATTACATTTAAAATAATAAAAAGTGGTTAAAATAACCCACTTTAACTATAGAATATAGTTATAAAACCCAAATTCGGGCTTAAGCCCCTTTTACCCGGGCGCGCGCTCCTCCTTTTGGTCACATGATCATCATACGACCGAGCGCTAGCCCTTGGGCTATGCGCTGGCCCCCTCTCCACTCAGCTCTGGTCGCATGGTGTAGGGCATAGAACCTCGGGCTATCCAACCCGCACATGTAACGGTCATAAGAAACGCGCCAATCTTCGTAACCGTTAGTGGTAACCGCGCCATATGTTAACTTACGCGCTAACCGTTATGGTAACCGTCGCGCTCCATATAACCGCGCACCGTTAACACCTGCGCCCGTGGTCATATGTTAAACAATGTAACCGGGGTCGTATGTTATCGTTATGTAGGTTGGCGCGGAGGGCTGGGGCTAAGCCCCGGCCCTTTTTTCCACCCAACGAACCTTTGACGAAACTTAAAAGCACTTTGTGCCAAATACAAAACAAGTAACACCTGTCGGGCACATGGTTAGCCCAATTCCGTTAGTTCGTTCACCGGCTCGGAGGTCACGGGTTCGACCCCCGGCCACGCCAAACCATTTTACATATAACAAACCAGCAAACCAATAATACAGCGCCACATGGCAGCCCGCCACTGGGCCACGTGGCGCTTTCAAAACCAATCACAACCTGACACGTGTCAGCCGCCCATTGGTCCACGTCACTTGCCGCGTCGTCTTCCATACGTCCAGGCACCTGCCACGCGTCGTTTCCGTATGCTCTATCATCATGACACGTCATCCTTCCATACACTCCGTCAGCCGCCATGTCACTCGAGCCACGTCATCCGCTAACATCATCCGTGCCACGTGCTTCCAATGGTGACACGTGTCACCTTCGGATTGGTCCAACCGTGTGCCAAAAGTGCCAAATCTGCCTGACATGTGTCACACTCTCGTGCTGCCACATGTCACCTGTACGGCCACGCCACATTCCATCGTACGTACGTTCCACGTGTCACTATACTGACATGACATGTGTCACTGTACGGACATGACATGTGTCACTGTACGGACTGCCCAGTCAGCATCTCTTTTTTTTTGCCTGTTTGACTTTTCGGACAGAATGCGATATCTTCTCCATACGGACTCCGTTTGACATAAAAATTATACCACCGGAATCAGGAAGACGAGACGGACGCAATGGTGTTGGTTTCATCGAATTCTGAGCACTTTCATTTTTGATCATTTTTCATGCCCTGACAGGCTTCTGAATCCGATTTCGGATCATGGGGTGTTGGAGTCGCAGGATCTGTTCAGAAGGAGAGACCTTTATGACCGTTAGATATGGAGAAGGTGTCAGAAGGATATCTAGGAAGCCTTTCAGGAGTTCGACTATCGGGAAAAGTAGGGTGCACTGAGGCGCAAACTTACGAAACCTAAAACCCCAAAAACCCGAGAAGATCTACATCGTAGATTTGGGAAAAAGATCTCGACTGTTGGATCAAGAAGAAGAGAAGATTATAATTTCAGGAGTTCGACAGTCGAGAGAAGTGGGATGTGCTGACACAAAAACCCCCCGAAGCCTGAAATCATGAAATCCTGATGAGCCAAAGTAGTGAGTCGGACTGACATCACTGGGATGGACGAGGACACAAGGGATGTGTGCCACGTGCCAGTGGGTCCCAAAGGAAAAAATTAGAATCAGTGGGGCCAGATGGCGTCGCCTAAAGTAACGTGGACCTTCTTAAGTACACCATGTGTCGCCACCGGGGTTGGTGACAGCTATACTGTGGCCCGGAGGCTAAAAAGGTCGAAAGTTTGGAATTTGGGAGTTGGAGAGGGAAGCGAGTGTGGGAGCCTCCAGGACTGAAATCCTAAAACCTGAAACTCTGAAGTCCCAATTGGAGAACCTTGGGAGCTAGCACCTAGGAGATTCATGATTCGGAAAATCAAAAATCGAGAGTATCGGGTTTGCCCCACAGCTGAATACCCGAAACACGAAGTCGTGAAGTGCCCTACTTGTTAGGCGAGTGATCACGACCCGCGAGTACGTGGGTTGGGGAACCAAGAGAAAAGGGCTAAGGCCTAAGTTTCCTACAGAGCCGAGCAGAGCTTGGAAAGTTCAGGGAATCTGAACATTTTTTAGAATTGTTTAGAAATGCTGAGGGAATTTTTAAGGAATAAGGACCTGAAAAATTTCGATTGTCTGCACATTGTGATGCAAAAGTTCGACAAGTACTAGAACCGAATAGAATTTCCACTGAGTGCAAAAGAAATGGAAGGGGCACGGATTTCTTCCAGTTCTGAGGATGAAGCAAAAGGAATGGATGTTCATTTGGGAATTGAAGGATCGAACTCCAATG
The DNA here is from genome assembly GCA_009831015.1 of Picea engelmannii. Classification (NCBI taxonomy): domain Eukaryota; kingdom Viridiplantae; phylum Streptophyta; class Pinopsida; order Pinales; family Pinaceae; genus Picea; species Picea engelmannii. Next base: position 115,973 of record ML810801.1, on the reverse strand, counting down.
GCCATAGAGAAGAGATAGATAAGGAAGGGTGCATGATGAAAATCATTGAAAAATTGCAGAAAGATGCCCAAACTCACCAAACATATAGCAGAAATCTCAGGAAAACTCAGGATAAACAACTTGAATTCAACTTAAAGTTGTTGAAGTGTCTGCAAAGAATAGAAAAGAAATTGGACAAGGAGAGTGACTCAAGCAAAACAAAGAGTCGCAGGACCCCTGAGAGGAAAAGAAGATCAAGGAGTGTTAGTAGGCATCTTCATCACTCCCCGAAGCATGCCAGTAAGGAGGCACACAGTAGTTCAAGCCCATCTCCTACCAGAAAGCACAGGAGATCTGGAGCGGATGAACTGAAGGGAGAAATGAACAAGATTAAACCTCCAACATTTGATGGAGAACATAAGAAGGAGGAAGATGTCGAAACATGGTTGCTTGGTATGAGGAAATACTTCCAGCTACAGAATTATTCCTCTCATGCAGAAGGAAGAATTGTGATGTATCAACTGAAAGGAAAAGAATCCATGTGGTGGGATCAACTTGTGCAGGTGCAACACATTAGAGAGAAAGATATCACTTGGAAAGAATTCAAGAGGTATTTCAAAAAGAAATACTTGACTAAGAGATATTATGACAGAAAGATGAAGGAGTTCTTTGAACTCAAGCTAGGCAACATGACCATGGATGAGTATGAACGTAGGTATTTGGAATTGATGAAGTATGTTTCATTCATCAAAGATGAGGCTGTCAAGATTCAGAGGTATCTAAGTGGATTTCCACCTTCCATCAGTGACAGAATCTAGTATGATGACCCTAAGACCATGGAAGAAACAATAAGAAGAGAGAAATGCTTATATGAACAACAAAGAGAAAAGCCTACCTTTCTGAAGGCTTGGGACGACCAGAGGAAGTTCAAGAAAGAATAGAGGTAGAAGGGAAACAAACCTCCCTTTTTCAAAAATGGTCCTCAAGGACAACCATCGTTTAGAGAGCTGAGAATGGCTGACATAGGGGAAAAAAGGCCAAGATAGATGCACATTCAGTGTTGGGGCTATCAGGGAGACCATAAGTACAGAGATTGTCCCCACAAAAATGGAAAAGTGAGAGTTGTACATAACGTTCAGTAAGCTGAAATAGTGGAGGACATGGGTAGTAGAATGCCAAGGATCTACGCAACCCTGGAAAATAAGCAAGCTAAATTTCAGTCGCACATTATTGAAGTAGAAGGTATGATCAACAACCATGCCTTTACTATTTTAATTGATTTAGGGGCTAGCCATAGTTATATAGATTTTAGAGTGATGGAAAGTTTTCATTTGATGAGAAGCAAACATGAGAAGTCTTGGTTAGTGCAGCTGGCTACAGGAACCAAGAGAAAATTCACTGAGTTAGTTAAGTCCTGTCCAGTGGACATGAATGGACTGAACACAAAGGCTGAATTGAAAATTATTCCTTTAGGTTCTTACGACTGTTTGGTTGATATGGATTGGTTGGACCAGCACCACGCCATCCTGGACTGTCGTAACAAGTCATTCACTTACCTAGATGAGGAAGGAAATAGGAAAACAATCCATGGAATTCCTAGAGCGGTTGTTGTTAGAGAAATCTCAGCAATACAGCTGAAGAAGTGCTACAGAAAAGGCTGTCAATTATTTGCATCCCATGTGGAAAAAGAATCTAGGGATGAAGTCTCAAATATTGGAGATCATGCGGTACTAAAGGAGTTTGAAGATGTGTTTCAGGAGGTGCTTGGACTACCTTCGAAAAGACATATTGACTTCTCTGTAAACTTGATGCCTGGAGCAGCTCCAGTGTCAAAATATCCTTACAGAATGAGTACACTAGAGATGAAAGAACTGCAATTGCAGCTTGAAGAGCTTCTGAAGAAGGGGTATATACACCCAAGTGTGTCAGCTTGGGGAGCCCCAGTTCTATTCGTGAAGAAAAAGGATGGAACACTGAGATTGTGTATTGATTTCACACATTTGAACAAAGTAACTATAAAGAACAAATATCCTCTCTCGAGGATTGATGACCTCTTCGATCAGTGGAAGGATGCGAAGATATTTTTGAAGATAGATCTCAGATCGAGATATCACCAGGTAAGGATAAAGGATGAAGACATCAACAAGACCACCTTTAGAACAAGGTA